>VXBT01012611.1:444495-523743 GCA_013400235.1 Oriolus oriolus
TTTGGTAAAGTGGAGAGTAGGATCTGACCACTCAAAACATACTGTTTTCCATCATCCTTTATTCTGATAGTTGATATGTCTGAAATGACCCCCTTCCTCCTCCTCCCAAACCAAATACCTCTCAAATGTAAAGGAACTAGAATCTAAACCTAGATCCAGGCCTGGGTTTTACTAATAGTGTCTGGTGTTTGCTGTGGTAGATGAAATCAAAAGTCCAGGTACAAGCTCCCCAACATTAGTCTTTGGGCTGTGGTAGTGAATGTGGGCTCCAGAGCCCTTAGTTTGCTCAGATTAGAACTACCAGTGCCATGTTCACACTGAGGTTTGAGATTAGTCTTAAATGAAGTAAAGTAGAGCAACATTCCCCAGCCTTTTTTGGCCCCCTAGCCAATATACAAAGTCAGAGTTGTGCCTATTTTTGGTTTACAATTAAATGCTTCATTTGGTGGGAGGTAAGTATTGGGATGCTAAAGGATGTACTGGGGAGGAAAAAGGAGAGCTTGTGTTGCTGACCGAACCTCAGTCAGCATTTGACAGAGCATCGGTATGGGTTTACATGTGCAGGTATTTGGAGACCTTTGTTCTGTGTCCTTTGCTAACATTTTACTGAAAACATCAGTAGTGTAAGCTTTGACCCACAAAGTCAACTTTGCTCTATGCCCTTCTGCAATCAGCAACTCTTGCCATCTGTGTTGCTTTCTAGGTCTCATTTGAATGCTGAGATGCTCGTCTTGCAATAATTTTCAGTACATTTTATCAGTCTGTAAGTTTGGCAGCAGATCAATGCCTGTACATGCGTATTTGAGGAATCGAAATCCAGAGACAAAGACACAAAATAGAGACACACTGGAGTGTCAGCCATGAAAGCCAGTGCTGGTGACAAAGGATAGTACCAAGAGACTTGGGGGCCTCCTTCTAATGATTTCCACTATTCAACTACCACTTGGTCTTGCATGAGCCAGCCTCCAAGGTCTGAGCTGAGGAAGTCTTGGTCCCAGTTGTTTGTGTTGTAGACATTGGCTGTGGAAGGAAGGGTGATTCTGTGCTGCAATTCGCCTTCCTTGCCATCAGGCTGCCCAGGCCCGGGGATGTGTGTGCATACCCTTGCTCTCCTAAAAGCTGGCACTGCCTCCACTCCAGGGGAAGTTTTAGGTTGCCAAGCCACACTGTGGTGGGGACACTCCACTCTAGGGACACTCCACTCTAGGGACACTCTAGTACAGCTGATGGCTCAGAAGCTTCTTTGATGCCTGTTACGATGGTCATGGAATGGGCATGCAATATGTAATAGCCATACACACAGTTAGTTTCCTCTTGTGTTATGTCAGGTATTTATGCTACAAATCTCAACTGCCAAGAGCAGAAACTTTAGCTGCCCCTTCAGCTCCTGACCATTGAAATAGGATCTGCCATGTCCAGTGCTAATGAAAATTTTCCTTCCTTGACAAGTAGATACTGCCTGATTTAAAAAAAACCAGAAAAGTGCTTTTTCAAGTACTTTCCCTGTAACTTAACATCCCTTCAAGATCTTTCTGTCACATCTCCTCTCAAGTGCATTCCATACTAATGCTACCCCGGAGTGTCACCGCCACCCTTTTTCTCTTTCCCCTCCCCAGCTCCAGAGCTGCAGGAAGAGACAGTGTCCTTCGTGATGACAGTGGCAGGGGAGTGACAGGCAGGCTGGGTGGGGGTGGCTGTTGGTGAGCAAGCCTAGTGACAGGATGGGGTGACTAAGAGCCAGCTGGCTAATTAAAGCACAGCAGTAGGAGGAGCGAAGTATTTAAGGGTGCCAGAGAGAAAGAGAGATGCCTCCACAAATTTCTTGTTACACTTCAGCAGCCAAGTGACTGGGCAACACAGTGAAAGGTTTTCTTAACTCTTTTGTGCCTCTCATGGAGTGAAATCAAGAGACTAAGAAAATGGCTCCATTGACTGAAAAACCTAAATCGAGGTAAGGACACCAGTATGGTTTTTAGTCGCAGTCACATCTACCTCTGCTAGAGCTGCTGTGAGCTGAACTCCCAGGATTCTGTGTGACTTTGGCATATGCTAATATACACTGAGTGGGTAGGTCTGGTGGGGCAATGCACACTGATTTTCAGAATGCTGCTTTCATTTGGATAGATATTTCCAGTTGCTGATTGAAAAGAGGCAGTGTCAAGGTAGTCCTTACATGGGTTTGTGTTCTCATTAAGGGAAATGGGCGTGTCCTTGCCTCCTTACCCTAGTGACTGGATCTTTCTCCTAAATATTTTTATGGGAAGGGGAGATTGAAGGGGTTCCTGAATGCTGATTCTGAGGCAGTTGCTAAGAGGAAAGTGAAGAGAATGGATGTGGAATTCTCAGCAATATATGAAGTTGTCACCTGAGGCTGGAGGAGTCAGAGGGAAGTGAAGATGAGGACCGGCTTCTGGAACGTAACTTTCTGCTCTTTCTGGAGACACTTGGAATGTCAGACTGTTACTTCACCAATCAGTTATGTTTTCTGCAAGTGTTTTCAGTAGTGAGTAGAGAAGCAGTCACTGTGTCCTTCCTTCTAGCATGTAGGTGACTGTGGAGGTAGCGCAGTCCAGCAGGACTAGCAAGCCAGCACTCCAGCCTGAATTCCCTGACAGGCACAAGTTTGCAGTCTGGCCTTGGATGTGTGACAGTGGCCAGCCTTCTGAGTTTTGCTGAGACCATTTTGTGTCTGATATCCAGGCAGATGAATCAGTCCCCTGGCAATTTTTCTAGCACAGCAATGCTTCCAGGTTGGCAAAAGCTAAAGGAAACGATCCTGTCTCATTTCAGCTTGCTTTCAGCTGGGCTTCTCAGAGGTGTGCTGGAAGTGTTGTATGCCTGGCTCCCCATGTGCTTTGGTTAGATGTTTGTTAGATGTGGTTATGAACCACATAAAGCTTTATGTGGTTCTCTGGAGATTGTTGCAGTTGTGTGTAAATGGGACCAACTCTCAAACTGATTTTTCTTATTCTGAAACTATAAAAAGCAACCTGTAAGACTGATACCTGTAAGGTCCTATTATACTATGCCAGATCATCTGGTTTTGGATATTGCATAGGATAGAGGCCCAAATCTTCCATAATAAGACTATCACTTCTATGTCTTGAAAAGTATTAGCTGTTGCTTAGTCAGTGTTTGTACAGAGCTTCAGACCAGCTAATGCTAGAAGAGGTCATAATTAAAAATTAACATTTGGTGTGGTTGCCACAGTGAGCACTCATTCAGGCCTGTGCAATTACTCTGCCTTGCACTACTGGGAATCTCAGGATGTGGCTGGGATGGTATAAGGAGGTCTGTAGCATTAAAGTATCTAACGTAGCTGGTTTATATGTCAAAGGTGTATCAGAGTCTTCTCTCTACCCTAATTTTTGTGAAATGTTTGTAAGCTGGATTTGAACTTTGAGACACTAGTCATTCTCTATTTAGTATTTCTGCTTAATGCAACTTCCTCTTATTTACTACTTTACTGTTTGAGAGTATGTGACAGAGGTGAAGACAGCCTTTGTAGTCTTTGTTATACAAAATCATGCAAGAGAAGCTGCTGGATGTTGTTTAGATGATCTAATTGATTTGTATTTATAGAATGCCATTCACTGTAGTAAATGCAATGCAGTGTTTGTGTCCCTCAATCCTGCAGTCAGCTGAATGGATCCATTGTTATACATAATTAGGGCTTCTGGAATATGGGTCTGTTTATTTACAGCAATTGTTCTGCGAGGCACAAGTGGCCCCATATCAGAGGTGTACAGAGTTAGGTGCAGTACCCAGAGCACCCCAGCTGCACGGCTCTTACAAGTAGTCTCACAACAGCTTGAACTCAATGAATCCTCCATTTCTTCCAGCTGAAGTGTAAAACCAGCATCCTCTTGGCTAGGTGTGGTCATTGCAGACTGAAAGATTTTCCTTTTGCAACAAAGGTAAACTGGGTGTCATGGCACTAATTACTCCTTACTTGTAAATAAATTCCAATTTCAGTAGTTGTATGCTCCTTGCTCCAGTTCCTGTGTGAATCTCAGTTAAGTGTCCTAAACAGTCTCAGGTTGTGGTATGCTGTTAAATCATTTACAGCCTTCCATGGAGCTGGCAGCCTGAGAGCTGTGCCCGGTGAACTCCCTTTTACAGGATGTAAATCGGCTTGTTCGTAAAGTTCTTCCATCTATGAGATCTAATCATACATATTGCAGATAAATCTGAGCAGGAATCTCAACTTCTGCTGCTGTCATATGCTGTGCTTTGTGTCTTCTGCTAAGATGGATATGAGATTTTATTTAAAATATCCTGGAAATTTTTGTTTTTCTTTCTGGAGTTTCAGAATGTTCATGTGAGTCGCTTGGGCATATGGGTGTGGCAGAAAGGCATTTGTTTCTTCAGCTGACACCCATGATACATGGGCCAAGGCTACTGTCACCGTATCTCAGCTGTCAAATACTAAAGACAGAGGGCAGTCATGACAGACTCAGGAGGAAGTCAAAGCCCAGTTACAATGTATTTAGAGTTTATTGTCAGGAGAAGAAATGTTTTTGACTATAAGGCAGGGATGTGAGCAGTTACTTATCCGGAGGGAACCAGTGGCACACCACATGTCGAGTCTGCTCTGAGCCAAACAACCTTCTGGATGGCCATTTTTCAAGCCCTGAGTCTGCAGCAGAGCAGGAGGTTGATGGCTCAAGCAGGAGCCACCTTTCATCCCCACAGTCCTCCAGGTATAAGTCAGTGTTGCTTAATGAAGGTTTAGTGGCTGGTATGAAATTATTCCAGTCTATTTCTTTGCCAGGAGGTTCCTATAGACATGAAATCACTATCTGAACTAGCAGTAATCATGGAATTCATTTTAGTATACAGATCAGAGTTAGAATGGACAAAAAGAGCTGATTTACCTTTTAAACCTTGCTGTTCAGCTGTTGGGCATGTCGGCTGTAGGCTTTGCTCGCTGCATTTGTGACATCAAGTGAAGTTTAGACTTTGGCCTGCTGACCTTTTAAAGTGTTCCACTATTTGCCAGATTTTAATGAGATGGGTGACAACATGCCAGGCAATTTCTTTGGAAATGCTTGTTTACAGGCTTGCAAAAGGAAGACTCAGAGGTGCACTTGCCTTCTAAAAATGCATGGATAGGGATTGCAAGTGCAAGGAGGAAGAGCTGCTTAAACAGAAAAATTGTGTTGGTGCAAAACAATTTAGCTGTATCTGTTCATGAATTTAATTTAGGTAGCAAATGAGAAACAGCATTCATGCCATAAGAGGAATGAGTTCTGGAGCAGGCTTCCAGGAAGAGCAGTGGAGGTGGGAAACTTTAGCAGTTTTAAGCTGGAATGTGAAGTGTTCTTGCACAGGATTGTATGACACAGTTGCCTGCAATAGCATGGGAGTAGGCTGGATGACCCAGGAGATTCTTTTCTGCCCCCTGCTCCACAAGTGGTGACCTTGAACTGAGTTAACTCAGGTTGCAGTAGACTTTGTTTACGCTGAAGTTGATGACTGTAAGATGACTTACTTCAAAAGCATCTCTGAATTCTTAAAGCCACATCTCGTAGTTTACATTTCCTATTTAACTTTTTATTGATAAGAGAGGCACGTTCCTCATATATTGCATAAAAACTGGCACCTGTGCCCCAGATAACTTAATTTTGCCCATTAGGAAGGCAACAGATGCACACTATATTTAAAGAAAAAAAAAGGAAGCAGTACTGCATTTGAAATGTGCTGTGTTTGTCTATTGTAACAGCTGTAAGTTCAATTATTAATAGGAACACCTTATCCAAGCTGGTGTGTAATGATGCTGTTTGTTTCATTTAGTGCGCTTTCAGTGCTCTCTCTCTCAGCTGTCTTAGCACTTGCTGAAGAGTGTGTGGAGGCTGTTGTTTTGTACAGAATTGGCGTGATTATTCTATGTGCACTACTTGCTTACTCATAGTCTTTTCATGACATTTGTTCTTAGGAGCATAATGCCTTCTGAAGGAGTGACAGGATGTTCTTTAACCCTTAAAATAAAAATGTCAGACAATGTATTTCAGTATTCCAGAATAAAAGAATAATGATAGTTGAAGAGAGAGCTGATTGCCTGGGTTAACCTGCGCTGCCTGTTCTATTCCAGTTTTTTTTTTTTCTTGTCACGTTTTATGTGATGCAAGGTGAGAAGTGCACAGCAGATGTGTTTTCCAGAAAGTTCCTTTAAGCAGGGAACCTGCTGGTGGGAGGCACTGATAGCTGCACTGCAGTGCAGCTCTTTGCCCGCTTTCCAGATTTGGGACTCCACATTGCTGACATGGCTCATTGAGCAGAACATTTGGGTCAGGGACACTGATGGCATTGTGAGAAAGGGTCTGAGCCAGGGTGAAACAAATGAGTGCTGTCAGGGATGTGTAAGACCTGACCAGGTGAAAAGTAAGTTTTGTGATTGTTGATCTTACTTTCAGTCTGAAAGCTTACCATTTTTCTGAAAGCCTCAACTCCTACTTTATACTAATATAAATCAGAATTTTATTTTTTAATTTAAATGCAGCCACAAAACAATTAAAGCTCTTGTATATAGAGAGAAAACTTCGAAAATGTGAAAAACTTGAAACTGAGAAAATAAAGGATGAGCCTACATATCAGGAATATAAAGGACCAGCACAATAAGTTTTGAATGTTCATCTCACATCTAACAATTGTTTTAAAATCCTATGTGAGTCACTGGAGCTGTCAGTAATAACAAGGGAAGAAAGGAAAGGAAGTTACTTTTCCCCACATTCACATTAGACCACCAAAAATAACCACTGCCTGCGACTCTTAGCTGAGATACCAGTGACTTAAGAGCATATGTCCTTGCTCAGAACTATTAATGAGCTGTTTGTTACCCCCTGCCTTTGTAGGGGGAGTATTCAAACCTTTAGAGCATGTGAGATAATCCAGACAGGCTGTACAGAAGTAGTTGCCACTTATCTGCATTCCTCCTAAATAGGCTTCTGAATGCACTGCTCTCTTTTCCACACCAAGTAGGGAAGGGACTGCAGCCTTGGAGAAGTGTGCTGGGGGTGAAAGGGAGGAAGGCAAAGTTAAACATCCGTCTGGAGGTAGGACTGAACTGACAAGGAGTTGGTGGATGTTACGTATGGACATTGGCATGTTCAGGATTACAGCTGCCGGCTTATGCCCTGAGATATTTGTTACCTTTCATTGTGTTTTGCATGTGTGCAGCTTTGAAGCCTTTGTTGCTATGTCTGTCACATTTCAGGAAAGGCACTAATTCCAGGTTGGCAAGGACACACTGGCTAGCCACGATTGGAGCAGGGAGCTGGAAGGAGACACATGGGTGTTTTGCTTTGGAGTATTTTTCTAGTCTTTTTCTTTTTTCCTTTGCCTGATCTGGCAATAGGGAGTACTCTGTTTTTAATACTGACCAGAGGGACCTCATTCTTGGTTCCCATTGAAACACTCCCTTCTGAAGTATTGCTGTGCATACTGTGTGTGTCTGCAGGAATGTCTTGGCCGTGTCTACAGAAAGTTCTTGAGGGGAAGTGGGAGCAGCAAATAATTCCAGGCCCACCTGCTTCCAGGGACAGCCTTTCTGCCCAACCTGGCAGGGACTAATCTGTCTAAAGATGTACCATCCAAATGTTCATAGCACACTGGCTTACAGCATGTGCCTTCCCACCTTACCGGGCAGTACTTTGCTGCACTGGCGCTGTGGAGCCAGATGTGTTATCTGGCTGGACCATCCAGCTGATCCCAAAAGCAGCCTTAGAACTGAGGCCTAATAGGACTTCAGTAGGTGGTTTGGGTCAAGTATATGGAAGACAGAATAGCTCTGTCTGATGCAATAAGGTGCCAAAGCATGTTCTCAACTCCAAACACGCACCATAATTTCGTCAATCTAAACAGGAGTTATTTCTACTTGCATGCAACAGATCTGTGTGCAGATTGTCAGCTGATCAAAATCAACTTTTAAATGGAGTTTCCGAAGTTAGACCAACGCAGGGGCTCAGAATTGGTTACTCTCACCCTGAGCATGCTGAATCCGTTCTGTGTGTGGGAGCTTGCACTAAACACAAGTTTGAGTGCTTGAAGGAAGCTATTTGGTTTCACAGTAAGTGAACACTGGATGCTTGTTATTTAAATTGAATTCCATAATTGCTAGTAAGTGTAGGATATGTAATTTTTCCAGATCCAATCTAGATCTAATGAGTTTGTACTCATCTTCCATTTAATTTTAGCAATCTTCTTTAATTATCACTTTATTTTTATCCTCAAATCACTTTTTTGTAAAAAGTAATTTGATCTATTAATGCTAAATAATTATGCTTCTTTTTGGTGTGAATTCTTTCCCAAATGCTTTTCTTAAAGCAACGAAGGTCAGTGTTTCACACACTAAGCAATGTCAAGACTTGAATCAAAAAGACATCTCTGAAATCAGAGTTTTATGGCAGTTGTGATGTCACTGTTTCCAAACAAATGAGACTGTTTAAAAAGTGTGGAGCATGTGGTCACGAGTTTAATCGCTCAGATACTGCCATTGTGGAAAGGGTGCTCTGGCACTGCAGCAGCAGTGGACCCTGCCTTTGCCCAGACATTATAACCAGTAAATCCTCTTTCCTCTCCTGAAAAGGTAATACACTGAATTATTTTTTCCCGCTCCTTTTTAATCTTGTATACCAGAGGAAAGCATTGCAGCCTCTTGGGGACGCTTGGAGTGGAAGAAATTTTGTGTTGACTTGCATGAAGCCCATAGAGAGGGCCAATGCTGAGTTAAAACATCTGGGATCAGCATCCTCCTCAGCTTCAGAGAGAGGTTGATGCTAAAGCTGAGCTGAGATTTACTACAGTACTGCTCCTTCTTGTGGTTTTCTCCTGGCCTCTGTGGAGAGACTGGTATTTATCCCAGTGAGTTTAACATGTAACATTTTTCTGTATGTAGAAGGGCATGAGATTGCTACAAATCTCCTTAAGCTGGATAACATATAATTTTGGACTGTTTCTATCTGATTTGCTTGAACTAAGGTATCTTTCTGGAATGGAAACATATGGAGATCAGAAAGACCATTATTACTAAGTACGTTTGTCTACATTTTCAGGCTGTGTCAACCATTGCTATTTCAGGGACTCACTTCTAATATGAGATGGTAGAAACAAAAAGCAGATACTGTAAGGGCAGGCAAAATCAGGCAGCAAACCTTAAATGGGACTCAATTTTTGTTGTTGACTGGTTTTATACTGCACCCCCCACTTTACATTTTATTTTACTGGGATCAGCTTGGAGTTAGGCGGAATCCTGCTGAGCCTTCATGAACCCACAATGTATATCTTATGTGGGTATTTTAGTGAAGAAAATATTTAAATAATTAAGTGTTGGCAGCTGTTCCTAGGGTGGCTTGCTGGGGAGCCCAGATATTGTCTCATTTTATAGACTCATCTGTTACTATACTTGCTTGTTGAGTTTTCTTTCCTTTTGGGTATCTGTTGAACATGCTCATTATATTCTGGCTGGCATGAAACAAATGCTGGTTAAGAAAGGGGACACTTGAGGCAGGAGAACAAATTCAATTCCCTGAAGGGAATTTCCACGTCTTACAATGTTCCACTGCTGCCTCCAGTTCATGTAAAAGGAAAAGTATCTCCACGTCTGTTGTTTAGTTTCTTGTTTCCCCAAGCAATTTTCCCTATGCTTCTCAGATTGGGGTTCTTGTTCATGCACGATTTTGTGATTTCAGATGCATATTTCTATTTGTGTCATGAAAGGCATTAATTGTCTGGAGCTACACTTGCTCTCACTTTCTTTGGGGCTAATTTTTTTGTAGGGGGAGAGGTGAAGATTGGAACACAAAATTAACAGGCTCTTAACTCAGCCTAGGACCTTTAGAGAGATCTTGTCAAACACAGACTTTTTTTTGTAGAAATACTCTTTGGCTATTCAAACCAACATCCGTGACATTGAAACCTGTTTGCTGCAGGTGTCAAGTCCCCACAGGAGTGAGGACGAATAGGCCTCACAGTTGTCCTCCGCAGACTGGCATCACCGTGAAAACTGACTTTTTCTTCTGATCCCTGTCTGGTATTTTTTCTCTTGGGTTGGCAATTTCACTGCTTTTGGTACCAGGAGAATTAAAGCTTCCAGTTTTCACGTTTCACTTACTGGAGTCTGATCCTGAAAATATCGGCGGTGTTGCACGACTGGACATGATTGATGCAGAAGTTAATATGCATTCTGACAAGTGCATCTCCTCTGTATTCTTATATCTTTCAAAGGAGAAACCAGCTTTGATATGAGCGACAGATTGCCTTGAAATATGGAAAAGCTCTAATTTGAAGGTTTTCATTTAAAGCTTTTAGTGTCACTTTGATTTTTTAAAATTCTCTTAAAAGATGATGCATGTTTTATATATTAGAAACTAGCCAGATTTGCACTTTGGCCTTTATAGGCTCTTAGACTTCAGTGAGTATCTTTCAATTTCATATTGAAGATTAGTCTTAAAGTCTGGAAGTAGTGCTTGTATTGGTGGAAATAATCTTTAATTTCTGATAATTACCAGCAAAAAATATATCTGGTGCTTGACAGGGATCCACCTGACATTTTGAAAGTAATTTTTTTTAAGAAACTGTGACTGTTACCTTGACTCTTGTGGTGAATGTTCAGCACTGTGTTCAGTGCTGTCTGTGTAGACATGAAACATTATGTAATCATTCTGCCTTTCACTTTAAACAGACATAAACAAAATCCAGAAGTGAAAAAGGCAAGTCCCTCTGCCACAATGAGCTCTGGTAAGTCTGTGTTGTTTTGTACTTGCACTCATTGGCCTTACTTTCTATTGCTAGTAATATTCCTGTCTGTTTCTGATGCAATTATTCACATTTGTTGCTGGAATTTGGCCCATAATGGTCAAAAAGTAGCTAGCAACATCTTGAACTAGAGTAGGTCACTTTAGCTTATTTCAGTTTGGAATATAAGAATTCAAAATTACTGATAATCTGAAAAAATTATCTGAATTTGACATATTTTAGTAGAGATAAATACATAGTTTGACATCTGGATAGGAAAAACCAGCTGTTCAAAGAAAACCAATGGACCAGGAAATGGGAGCTGCTTGGGAAGAGGAAAACTTCTGGGCTTCTCTGGGTAACAGGCTAAATCAGAGTGAAAAATAAAGCAAATGCCAGACTTGAAGTGCCATATGTAAGTTCTGTAGAATAATATTCCCACTTAATTTTAGCATTTAGCAAGTCCCAACTGGAGTATCATGTCCTGGTTTTGGCACCACATTTTGAGATAAATGTGAACTATTTGAAGAGAGTCCAGAAAAACATGACCTGGGAATTCAGTGTATGTGCTGATAAGCTTACAAGCTGGGAAGCACTGGAACAGGTTGCGTTAGGGTGGTGCTGGAAGTTTGTAAAAACTCATTAGGCAAACGTTTCTCGGCGGTGGCAGAGGTAGATTTGTTTCTTTCATGGTTCAGAAATAGGGCTTTAGATGACCTTTGGAGTTCCTTTCTAACACTGTCTCCTGTGTTTCCCTGAATTCACAAGAACCAGTTTTATTCATGTCAGCTGAAGACATGACAGATTTGAAAAAATCTTTCTTGAAAACCACTTCTTCATTTGTCTTTCAGAGCATGAAGAAATTGAAGTTGCAAAAACTGTTGTCAATGGGCTGAGCAGCAATGGGCAAGAAAAAGGTGGGTTAAGAGCTCCAGAGACGCCTCCACAGCTCCCCCCGCATGTCAGCTGGTGATGTGCTTGATTTTCCCGGAAATTCACTACAGTGGGGGCTTCCAAATTTAGTTCACTTGGCGACTGACACAAGAAAAGCCTTGTACTGCACCATGCTAATAGCAGCAGCATTTCTTAGCTCAACAAGTGTTCTTTGTCTCTTTTAAGTGGCAGGCTGGACTTGCCTCTTTGTATATTTTTAGTGCTGTTTGGAGGAAAGCTGTACACTGCTTGTGGTACTTGTGAGCACCTGTGAATCGCTATCTTAGTGAGTTGAGACAGCATGGGTTTGTGGGTGCCTGTGTGTAAGCTGTGTTAACGTCAGGGAGAGGTGAAGGTTGGAGTCTGGGATTAAAGGGCAGGAACTACCCATTTAGGTGATGAAAAAAAGTCTAAACAAACCATGTTCATGTTAACATCAGCAGGTTTGCAGTGTGCTTTATAGCATTCAGTTTTGTATAGTGACTGTGTCTGTTTTGGCAGGGTGAAAGTATGTGGGTATGGGTTGCTTTTCTGTTGGTTTAGTTTCCTTTCTTTTCCTTTGATGCCTTTTTATAGTGGCTAGTATTTTGATTGCATTGTGGATGGATGAATTCAGTCAGTTTCAAAGCAGAACAGAATCAGGATTGTTTTCTAAACCTCAGGCTGTTTGATTTGGGATCTGTTGTATTCACAGGGTCTCTGCGCAGGAAGAAGTATGGAAAACAGGGTTTGATTTGGGTTCCTCTTTTATAAAAAAAATTTAAACAATGCTATCAAATTAACAACTAATGATTTCATGAGGTTTGAAAAAATTATGTCAAGCTCTTTGCCCATTTTGTTGCTTGAGACTCCTTTTCTAGGTTGTGAAGTCTGTGCTTTCCAGTTTTGCCAGGTATCAGAAAGATCTGCCACAAGAGGGGGTGTACACACCACCCTGATGTCAATGCCGCCCTCAAGCTGGCCCAGTGCTCAGTGTTAGTGTGTAAAGTATTAGAAATGTGGTTCGTCTTACTCCTGATTTTACAGGCATGAGAGAGATGGATTATGAGGAGACATCTATCATTTTCCAGCTAATACATGCAGGAAGCAGGTTTTAAAGAAGAAAATCCTGGCTCTGCAGAAGTCAAGAACACTGCTCAAATCATTCTGGTAGAGTCGTGATATACAAGATGTTTATCTTGGCAGCTCCTGTTGAGCTTCACCTCTGAATAGTGCTGCCTTTTTCACAGTGGCCCGTCTTTGTACCCGTTGATTTGAACAGTTTTGTAACAATTGCTAGAATTTTACATAGTGCTATATATGGTTTTCCCCAGTGTTACCACATTTAGTATAATTACTGTGCTAGCTGATGAAATCAGGTAGAGATCTCTTCAATTTACTGTTTATATGGATGGATTTTTTTTCTGAAATAGCTGTATGGATGCTACCCTTTTGGCATGGGACCTTTGTTGTTATTATTTCGCTTCCTTCTGTTGTTGAACTTGTAAAAAATGAGCAATAAAGTTCAGAATTCATGTAATGTAGCTAGTTTAGTGTTCTTCTCTCAACCTTTCAGTATTTGTTTTTTTCGCTTTATTTTGTTTTTACTGAACCATATTAATGTTTTACTTAACATTTTTATTTTTGCATGTAATGTACCTCAGTTAAATGATTACACTAAAATTTTTTGATGGCTTCTAAACGCTAATGCTTCCAGATTCTTTTTGCCTGCAGCATAGTGGCAGTCAGCAGTTAGTCCATTCAGTAAGCAGTTCTGTATGCTGCATAAAACAGACACATCCTGAATTAGGATGAACGAAGGGATATTTTTAACGGTTGCATCATTGCTCTCTAGACTGCTTTTGTACTTGAAATTTCCTGCTATTGTGTCTCCAAGTACGTTAGAAAATTTTGTGGCGTGCTTCCCAAATTCTGTTCTTTCTTTTTTGGATGTGCCATTTACACTTTTGTGTTTGCAGCTGTTGACGTCCCCTTATGTACACGTTCTATTTCTGCCGTTAAAATAATCCCTGTGAAGAAAGTGAAAAGTTCTCCTCACCTAGTGCTGCCTACAGGTATCTTCTTCCTTCCTCCCCTGCCATGCATTAGTTAGCCATCACTGTCTCTTTCCTTTGTCTGTCATTGTCTCTCTGCTTCATCCATGTGCTGTGGCTAGTTCTCAGCTTCATGGTCCTCTCACTCCTCCCAGAGCTGCAGATTTCATCAGTAAGTGATGCAGTTAGCTCTTGATGGCACAATACACTGTTCTCAATTATGCTGCTCTTCTGCAGACATAATTGTGTCTACTTGAATCTGGGATCATTGTAAGCACTTCTACTAATGCTTGATTGCGAAAATTATTATTATCATCGTTGTTATTATTATTATTATTATTGACTCATTTTGCACCTAACTCCTGAAGAACCAAAGAATGTTTTCTGCATATCTTTGGTCTTTATGAAAACAAATGGTTCAAGCATAGTTCAACATTGGTGGCATGGTTTTGTTTTTCTGTACAGGCACTGAATTTAATCCACATGTGAATAAGTAAGGATGTTAGGCTGTCTGTCACACCCTCCTCAAGCTCATGTTTCCCCACTAGAAGTACAAGATTATGCTTGTACTTTGCTGGATTTGGACAGTCAGGCTAGTGTAGCTGATGCTGCTTGTCTCTCCTAATCTGTCACACATGTGCTTTGTTGGACTAGTACAGTGCTAATTTCCTCTTTATTACTGTCTGCTGGATTTCTGTACTGAGAGATCCAGATTCTTGTTTTCTCTCATTTCACTTAAATTGTGAGGGAATTCATCACTCTAGGCATTTGTTTTCATCTCCCAAGGTGAGATAGTCTAGCAAGATTTTACTTTCAAATATTTTCAAAGCATTTTAATTTTTTTGAGTTCAGAGCATTTTTTTTCTGACTCTTATTCTTTTGGTTCAGTATACAGGTTTAACCTGTTGTATGGAAAATGAAAAAAATGCATTGATTCCCAAATTTGATTCTCCTCCAGTGTAACGAAGATGATGTTTTTACATGTCATACATGTTGAGCTCTGTTTCCGTTTCTCTCCAGTGCCTGTGAAGCAAATATAGGCATAGGGTTGTTGGAGGACAGCTACTCTGCACTCTTTGTGGATGTTTATCTCAGGCCCAGTGACTCCCAACATCGTGTCCACGCTTTACAGTTACAGCACTCTTAAAACTGGAGTCTTGGAGCTTAAATCTTTGTCCTATGGTTTGAAAAGCAGTCCATAGAGTCCTTGGGCTGTATGTTGTGCCGTGTGGATGGGAATGATAGCCAGAACTGCACTCCTGGGCAAAAGGAATCCTGACCCTACCTGAATCATGCAAAAATCGGTCAGAGAAGTCGACCTCTATTTCACCAGGAATGTGGGTGACCTTAAGTTGTGATCAGTTGCAGTATATTTAAGGATCAAACAGCTTTTGATATGTCTGGGTGGATAGTCTTTCCCCTCACAGAGGCTGCCATGAGGCTGCCGCAATGCTGCCTGAATTAGCTAAAGGCTAAACTAAAGGAAAGTATCCTCAGACTTCTTACTTACTCCATCTTTTTTGTAGTCCTAAGTATGGATCTGAAACTATACTTTTTGTGAAATCTCTGAAGCATTGGAAGCCCATGTAAAGGCTTGAACAGCGGAGATTCCAACACAGAGGGCTTTCAATGAGAGCCAGGAGCTTGGCATTCATTGAATTTTTCCTCTTACTGCTGTTGTCCATCTGGCATATTGATTTTTCTCCATATTGTGGCAATGCTGGCCATGGTTTGCATGGTTTACAGCCTTAGCCAAGGTGTTACCATGGTCTGTAGGCACTGTGCTGGTATAGATTTGATGGGGCATTACCTTGCCGAAATCAGCCAGGGAATACTGATCTGCACAAACGTGGGCTGTTGTCTGGACAATAAACAACAGCCTTTCCCCCCTCTGTCCAGTCTGAAAGCATAATTTTTGTTACAATAGCAGTTCCTAGAGAGGAGCTGCATCCTTCCCCATGCAGAGATAGCATGATCCTCGACCCATAAAAGTAAAAAGTACTGTGTTGTCACTTGTGTAATGCATGCGCCCAGTACCTCTTCACGCTCTCTGTGCAGTCATGGTAGGGCTGGTACCTCTATGTAGGTAAGTGAAGTCTGATGGCTGCTGCAGGGTCACTAAGAGTGAATGAGAAGAGGAGGTGATGTGTTCTTCTCTGGAAGCAGCCTAGAGAAGCAAGACACTTTTTAGGCTTATTATTTCCAGAAGTATCTTAAAGGAAACAACTCTCCATAAGGATTTTAAGTAGGGGGAGAAAGATAGATAGCTTTGAAGTACTGGTTTGTTATTACTTAATAGGATGACAGGAGGAGAAAACCCAAATCATGGACTGAAATACACAAAGGTAAGCCTGCACAGAAGCTGTGCTGAACTGTGCCTCAGCAAGGATGATGGCATGATCTGGTATCTGGCTCACAGGTTGATCTGAATAGGCATATGTTAAATCTCCTTCTGCTTTTCAGGATTTGGCTTCCTGTGTCAGAAGGGGAAACACTGCCATGAAATGGGGAGATGGCAGGGAGGTGGCTTGCAGTGCCTTGCCTTTAGATCGTATTCAGCATCATTACAAGATTTTATCTTTCTGTGGTCATAAGTCTTTTTTTTTTTTTTTCCCTCTTTCAGTCCTCACCAAAAGGCATATTTAAGCTTTGGCACACAAAGTGTGCGCATTGTGCCACTGGGACATCCCTATAGAAGAGCCACAGGTGTAATGGTAGACTGTCCTTGCTAGCGCAGTATCTCTGTACAAAGTAGAACACATAAAGCAAATGGACCTGTGACATTTGGTTCAAACACTCATTTTTTCCCCCTCCTTTCTTAGCTCTGTTGCACCAACTCAGAACTTAACTGCTACATTCATCGATTACATGAATATAAAACTGCTTTGATTTCTCAGTGCTTTAAATACAGAGCTAATCTTCATCTGCACAAACATTACTAGATTGATTCACCTGGAGGCAGCCGTGCTAAAATTACTTTATAGCTCTGATGGCTCCTGATAGCTTTGCATCATCCCTTTCTATGTGTTTCTTCTATGCATGTGCATGTAGAAATGGATCCCACGAAAGTCTGCAGCGGGAAAGGAGCTGTAACCCTCCGGGCAACTGCATCCTGTGAAGGGAATCGGAATATCACTTCACCATGTCCTCAGGATGTTGAGCAACCTGAAAGTAAGTGGTAGAAGGTTAACTGGAATCTGTTACTCACAGAAACGTCAGGACAGGTCAGTCCAGGGTCTTGAGCTTACTTTGTAACTATGGTGTAAATCCCAGAATGCTGTAGCGTAGTTGGAAACCTCTTGCAAGGATCAGACCAGTAGAGAGAGTGACTCCTAGTGCAGGTTTCATGACCACTCAGTCATTGACTTAAGTTTGTCAGGAGCACCAAAAATTCTCAGTACTTTTCTTTCTTCCCCTCCCCCCCCACTGCCCCTGGGTTGCCTGTGTCACCTCCTTTTATCCCAGGCATGAGGTGGAGCAGAAAGAAGCTGAGTGGTGCTACTGCCACTGTAGCATTCAGCTGGGTTGTCAAGGAAGCGGGGATAGCGTCCCCCAGACAGACAGCGTCGCCACAGAGCTCTGCCGTCTTTCAATAGCAGACGTGTAATTACTTAATTGTAGGAGACAGGCAAAGCATAACAAACCTGGCCAGTGTCGTGGGTCTGGCAAAGAGGATGAACTCCCAAAGGCAAGATGTCGTTAAGGGGGACGGGGGTAAAACTTGCTCTTGAAAGCAAAGCATACATCTTTTCTGACTGTATTGTTGGAGAAAGGGCAATTCCATTAATTCTAGCCCTAACGTGCCACTTTCTGCTCTGTCTTCTCCCGTTCTGCTCCACCCCTGACCTACCCTCTTTTTATGCTTGCCTTTCTCTGTTTCTTCACTCCTACCCCCTGCTGTTGCCTCTCTCCTTTGTGTTGATGGCTTCATAAATTTCCAACAGCTTGAATGGCTATGGGCCCATTACTATGGAAATCAGCTCATTAATACTTCTTTTGCTTAGTCTCTCAATCACTTCATGAAATGTACTTTGGAGCTGGAAGAGCTTTTTTCATATAACTTAAGCAGCAAAATGGGTACAGGGTGGGGAGGAGCCCAGTGGGAAGCAGGTAAATATGTGATGAGACTACTGCATGTAGCTGCAGGGACTATGTTGTAAAGTAATGTTATAACTCCCTTCATGCACTTAGTCTGCAAAACTTGATCTATTTGTTGGTAATCCTTTATCTCAGTCACATATAGTGATATCGTTAAGGATACATATGTCTTCATAATCTGAGCACAGGGTCCCTACATTTCCAGTAATTTGTGGTGTCTGGATGTCAAGCTGCAGCTTTAGAAAGTAGCTAGCTGGGCAGCCTTTCTGCCTCTGAAATAAGAATGTCAATGAACAATTGTTTCTTCTTTGCTCTGAATGAATTGCCTTGTGTTTACAAAGGTCAGAAACAAGGAGGACATCATGTTTAGGGCTGGTCTCTATGGTAATTACGCAGCCCTGTCAGAAAGCATTTTATGTGTGAAATGAAGTAGCTTGACTCTTAACTTCAATTGGTACATGTTTTCTGGAAATGTAATGGTTTATTTTTTTCCCCTTTCTTTTCCTCTATGCCTATCCTCCACCCCTGTCTCCTCTGTCCCTCCTTTCTGTGAAACACTTAGGTCTGGAGCCAGAAAACTCAGAAACAGGTATAAACATTAGCTGCTTCTGTTGTTACTTGCGTTGCTTTATTGGAATTATTTCTTGTTGCCTGGGGGGAAAAAAGAGAAAGAGGGGAAAACAGGAAGAAAAGAGTCCCCTCCTTTCACTTATCCTGCAACTGGAGGGAATCCTCTGTGATCTGAGTTTTCTTTCCCCTCGCAGATGATTGGAGGTCATCGTCTAACACTGATGCCAATGGGGATGCCCAACCATCTTCTCTGGCTGCCAAGGGTTATAGGAGTGTGCGTCCAAACCTTTCTTCAGACAGCAAGCCACAGGTAAGTCTTTCTTCTGTGACCCTGAGGGTGATCATCTGGGTTCAAGCACTGGATTCATGATCAGGAGTCCTGGGTTGAACTCCAAACTTGGCTGCAGATGGGTAAGTTGCTGTGCCTCAGCTTTTTCTACCTTTAAAATGGGGGTAACACTGATGTCAGCAAAGTGTTGTGGAGCTCATGTATTCAGGCGCACCACAGTGTTTCCTGAGTGGACAAAGGAGGAGGACAATGCAGGAAAAAAGGTGAAGTAACCATCTGTAATTATTTTGTATTTTATGTTGGTTCATTTCCTAGAAATTGCTGCAGGCTGAAATCAGAGTTGCACCCTACATTAAAGATAAAATATTGGGGAAATACCTTTCAGTTTTAACACTGTAACTGATAGACTCCAGCAAGGGCAAGGTTATTTGTACCTGAAGGTAAATTGTTGAAGTCAGTCTGCTAAGAGAAGTCTGAAAGCTGGTAAGGAAACCCTTCGTTAGAAACGGAATTCTTGTGAGGAACAGAGTCCTTTAAAGCCCAGTCCCCTATCAGTGTGACTGCTCCCATCATCAGGGTCCCTTTAGCAATGCTAGAGACCAGGCACCTTAGCTGAAAGTGAGAGATGGAACAGCTCCAATGAAGGTGTGGGAAGGAGCAGTACCCTAAAGAGAGACCCATTTCTGCTCAACACTTACTGCTGTCCTGTAGTCCTTTCCTGATCTTGTTGATGAACAGAGAGAGCACCGGTGCACATAATACTTGTTACAGAATTCTCAGAAACTACTGTTCAAACTGAGCTGAAATGGAATTAACTCCAAAAGGAATGAACCTCTTTGGAGGCAGAAGCCCTTCAGAAAAGCACTTACCAACCCACTTCTCCACTCCCTTGTGCTTCAGGGAAGGGAGGGAGGGGCAGAGGGGCAGCATGAGGACAGCAGCTTTTGGAACAGCAGCTGTAATTTTATGAAACTTTTCTACATCTATATCCATGTAACAAGAATAGGTGCTTGCCACAATTTGTCATATGTGGATGACTTTTAAAGGATGTCTCTTTCCAGATTTGGATGTTGCAAGCTGTTAAGGCATCTTCATTCTCTGGTTTCAACATTTTTAGAAATGGTTTAGGCAGCCTTTGCCCATAAAGATATGAAAACAGACTGTGTGTAAAACCTACTTTCACAGTCTCCAAAGGGTTAATTTCCAAAAATCAGGGAGGTGCTGTTCACCAGGTGGGTATACTCTTCTTTCCAGTAGATCATAGTTTTCAGCTACTGGCAACAAAGCAATAAATAAAATGAAATCTCTGTATTGTTATTTTATCTCGAAACAGTTTGGCTTTCAGAAAAAAATCACTGTAATTGGAGTTGCAGTAGGCAGCCGATTTAGAGTTAGCAAGCTATATGTTGCCAAGTACCAAAACCAGTAAAGCTTTTCTTATTATTTACTAGAAGCAGGATTTCTCTGTTGGTGATCTTGATTCTGGAGGCAAGATCTGATGATCTCAGTTCCTCAAGAAACATTAATTATTCTGGTCTTCCTGAAAGCATTTTCAGGATGGAAAAATCCTAAAGAGAATTGCAGAGCTGGCCTTTAGAATGAAGAAATGCTGACTTTTTACTTAGCCAGCTGTGGTAGGCTAGAGCACTCGCATGATATCTGCTTTCGTTAGCATTGGTGAAACTTGGCAATGTTCATTTTTCAATGTGCACTTAACATGCAGAGATGGCCTAGAGCTCTGAATTTGGCTTTGCAGTTTGAATGTCCCCAGTGCTGGGAAGTGTTTAGTTATGCAAGCATGAGCCTGAATTTAGTTTGCCATGATGTTAAATCTTGACTGAGGCTTTCCCAGGGGCATGGTGGGTGTTGCTGTGCAGCCCTCTTGAAACAATACAGTAGTGAGAATTATTGAGCGCAGAGAGAAAACCATGTAGGCAGGGACTTGAGGGCTGGGTTAAGTTTGTGTGCTGTAGTGAGCTGTGCTAAGAAAGAATGTGTGAAACGATGTATGTGAGTGAGTTCTGCACTGGCACTCCAGATACTGTATTTGCTTTTTATTCTTGCTGTATTAAATCCTGCTTAACCCAAGTCTAATGATCAAATTCATTCTCAGAATTTAATTTTTTTTCCTTCCTTTTTCCTTTCATTTGATGCTGCTTCCTTTCTGTTTCCTACCTTCTTTACTCTGCCTGATCAGGCCCTTGCTCCTCCCCGTCCTCCTCTTCCCAAAGAGGAAAGCTTTGCATGGCGTCCTCGCACTAACACTAAAGCGACCAACCTGTTGCCAGTGCCCATTATGGACTGTGTGTACCTGAATATACCCAAGCCTTACACGCAGCGTGCATCACCGAACACCAGTGCACGCTGTTATTTGTCATCACCTACCCCCTATGGGGCCAGTGGGAAGCAAGGCTTGCCAGCAGGGTGTTCTCCCTCTTCAGGACCCAAAGATGAGGTGCATGCTGGGCAGCCACTCTTGGAAAGTCACTCCTCATCGGGTGCATCATCCGTACAACACAACCCTGACAGGGCAGATCCCAGTAGTAAAGCTGGAATGAATGCCAGTCATGAGACGAAAGCTGATAAAAAGGTCACCAAACTATATGTAGCTTGTTTATCTAACAGCACTTGCTCAGGCGCATCTCAAAATTCCACTGGCACCACACATGATCCAGCAGCCAGCACCAGTTTGGGCGCTGAGCTCACCCAGGCACCAGCCACCAACATTGTTTCCTCTGTAACAGACACTGAAAAGTCTCTTCCTGCTGCTCCTCCTCCTCCTATTCCTCCCAGGCCGTACTTTTACATTGTCCTCAGCAAAGACGCAGTTAGTTATGGTGCGGGCCGGCCCTCCCGGACTCAGTCATCACCTCCGCAAGCTGTGAGGGACACAGTGCTAGAGCCCCAGAGCACAACTGCCACAGAGGACAGGATGAGAAAAGAGCCTTACCTTACTCAGCAGCGACAGCCACCATACAAGGCAATGGGACGCAGCATGGTACATGTTTTCTCCATAACCTTGTTTTCTTCCAGCTGAGTGAACAGTTCTTCAATTCATTACAATGTTCCCTTAATGCTTTATTCCCCTCCTACCTAATTTCTCAGTACTTATTGTGCCACCCTGAGTCTTGTGGTCTTCTACTTGATAATATTTAACACCCCATGTGTGTCCCCTCAACGTTTATCTGTGTGTTTGTGTGTGTGTGTGGTGTTTGTAGGGAGCTGGGTTGGGCCGATGAGGATCTTTCTATTTTAGGGAGATGTAAAAGAAGCAAATGCTGTGATGTGTAATGGTTAGAGCTTCTCAAGTTATGGTAAATACCGAGCTGTTCTTTGGTTTGATTTAGCCTCACTACGCAGAACTGGAGAAGAGGGGTGGTGAGGGTGAATGAAGATTTTTGTGAAAACACATTGTGTTCATAGAGGCCAGGGCTGCGAGACTGAAGAAGTATACCTCCTTAAGGAAAGAAGATTTGCTGGGGCTTTGTATCATTTTGGGTACATTCCTTGCATGACACGATATGGCTGCATTAGACTAAAGTACCAATCTCCCCCAGTACATAACAACACCTTGTTTCCTACAGGATGCCACTGCCACCACCTCAGCTCAGCCTGGAGTTATAGTAGTCCCCCTCCTCCAGGTTAATCCAGACAGACAACAAGAAGGCAGCTCCAGCACTCCACCACCACCTCTGGTTCCTTTCGGGCAAAGCTCCGTATTCCCTGAGATTGTTTCTCCTGGCTCACCCTTGACTTTTCCAACTCTAGACGATTTCATTCCCCCACATCTCCAGAGGGGCTCCCACCATAACCAAGCACCCTCCACATCTGGCACATTACCCTCTGTTTACCCGAAACTGCCATTCTTCTCATCACCACCTTCACTTGTCCCTCCAGTCACGGGGGCTTTGCACAGGGGCTCGAAGCCTGAAATCACTGGAGTCATCTCACGTACAGTAAGCTTGCCAAGTACCCTCCTCGCCCTTTTCCTAAATTTGTATTCCTGGATTAAAATTACTTTCTCCTTGCAATACTAAACTTGAGGGAGGAGTGATGACTCACTCCCTGCCAGCAGCATGACAACTGAAACCTTGTTTGTGTCCTGTGCTAGTGCATGCAGTTTGCCTGCCTTGTGCAGCTTTGAACTTTCTTTTGACTTCTTGCAACATTTGACTGTCTCCCTTTGTGCCCATTCTGCTGGGTGATGTACACCTTAAGAGTCTTCACAGGATTTGGTCAGAGTAATGAATTCTGCATAAACTGAATAGCTGCAACTAATGGATCTCTTTAGGCTCTTTTTATAGCATCCTTAATTGTGTTTGAATAACATTTAAAGCAGAAACAGCAGACCACTTAAAGGTTAGGGCTGGCTTTCTGTTCCATTTGGAGCCACAAGACCATATGGTCTCCACACAAATCCCTGATAAAATCAGTGTAAGATAGCTGCCAGTATCCGATGACCTGCAAGTTATAAGATCAGTTACTGCACTAAGAGTCTTCCAAGCATGGAGGTGCTATGCGATAGATTAGACAGAGAGTGTGTCTTCGTTTTGGAATTGCTTGTCTTTGAAAATTTTGAATAATTCAGTCCACAAGAGTTTGAACTTGGAATTTACTGTGTTCTTCTTGGGTTAGGTTTTGTTTCTCTTTAAGCTCATCACCTATTTTAAAAAGTCCTCGGGGACAAGGAGGAAAAGTAGCTCTCAGTTAAAATTGAAGGGGAGGCAAAAAGTACCCTACCCTTCTCATACTGAAAGTCTTATGGCCACTTTTTTTTTTATGCTTGCTGGTGAGGACAAGGAAGAAGTTCAACAGAAACTGCATTCTGTCATGATGATGCTTGCTCTGCCCTTTGACTATAGGGATCTAGCAAACAGGCAAGTGGTCAGGGGGAAAGAAAAAAATAAACAAGGATGATATTTTCAAAAGTTCTCAGCATTGGCCTTTCTACTTTTATTAAAATTGGTAGGGTTTTTATTGCAGAGAGTAATGAATGAAAGTTTGGATTTGGTGTTTTGGTTTTACTTTTTTTTGTTTGTTTGGTGTTCTTTGTTTGTTTGTGTTTTGGAGAGTTTTTTAGATTGTTTTGTTGGTTTTTTTAATGGAGCCTATCTGCAGACTCCAGGAAAAAAAATCAGGAGGCATCCAAATCATAGAGGAGCAGTGGAAATTTTGTTGTACCTGACTTTCTTGAGATGAGAGTTTTGAAACATTTTTGGACATGCTCACTTCAGGCATGTAGTCACAGAGCTGTTTTCCACAATGATTTAAATGGTCTTTGTTCACCCTCTTTGGTGACTTCTCTGGGGCTGCTGATCCAGCATTCGTCTTTTTTTTTTTAAGTTATCAAAGTGAAGCTCAAAGCCAGTTCTCACACTTTCCCCTGACTGCTTCCTCCTTTTCCCTAATTGCATTGTTTGGAATATTATCACAGTCAGAAAAATGGGGCTGGGTCTCTCTTGGGGACATCTGTTTCTGAAGACCATTGGTTCTTTTCTGTCCCTGTGAAATGTCTATGGCCTGACCAACTTCTGCTTGAAGCAAGATCGCCTTTATCCAGCAGGACAAGATTGTTCTTCCCCATTTTCCCTCAAGGTTGGAGAGGCTGTAGGTGCTTGTTCTGATTATGGCCAATTGTCATTATGATTTATCTCTGAGCTCTGGTGCCAGGCCTCACTTTGGCCCTTGTTCAGTCCCCTGCCTGATGCTGTAAGTCCTTTCTTCTGATGCTGATGAAGGGCACTGAGTTGCAGCTGCACTTAGCCAGAACAGCTGGAAGTAGGGATTTTGTCTGGAGCAATATTCTGTGCATATTCAGAGTTTTTTTTTAATAGTGATGAATACTCACTTGATTACTCAGCTGATTTTACAGATCACTGGCTTGCAGCATTTGAGTCTGACAGTGGAGCAGCAGGAATGCAGGAATTTGGTTTGCTGTCCCATATTCTCTTTGTTTGGATGCTGAATCCCCATTAAGGATAATTGTGTGTCCAAATTCCTTTAAAAGCTTTGAAAAATCTCAGTCTAAACTGATGCATACACAGTCTTTAGTCATCATCCCTTCTTTATCTTAGCCACCTTACCACCACCAGAAGTCCAGTTTCCATGGGCTGAGGTTTTTCAAAGGTGAGCTAGTTTTCAAAGTCTCTCGGCTGACACAGCCTGTATTTCTACAGAGCAGCCAGAGCTGTGCTGATATCTGAGGTGGGTTTGAAATAAGCAAATACTGGACCTGGATGCTTTAGGGAGAGCAAGAGCAGCTTGCTATCTGTGCTCCAGTGGCAAAGCCATCTTCCTTACTAGAGTCCTACTTTTTACCCTTTGTCAGTTTTTGGGGCTTTTTTATGTCATTATTTTAATCAGGTAGGTATCACATTGTCTCCTGAGTGAGGTGCTAACTTAATTCCTTAGGACTTTTCTTACCAAACCAGCTGCAGTAATACTGTTTCGCTCCAGAGCTGCATGAGTTTTGCATGTCTGACTTGCTGTGAAAGGAATACTCTTGGAACAAATGTTTGTGTGTGGATGTATCAGGGGAAAGATGTCTGCATCTTCCCCCACCCCAACCAGATTTGTTCATTTCTGACACCTTGTGTTTGCTCCAAAGAGTCTGCTAGATTAACTTAGTGCCCTATTTTGGGGTTGGAGTTGTGAAACCCAACACCAAGTAACTATAGTACTGCCTTAGCAAACTAATTTCATTAACAGTGAGCAGGGTATGTACGAGGAGCAAGGTAATACTTGTGCTTATGCCTTTTTTACTAAAATATGCTGTGATTATGCTTCTCATCAGCCTAAAATGTTGGGGGATTTTTTCCAGGTTTACGCAGTGTAGCAGCGTAGCGGTGTAGCATGCTACTAATGATGTGTTGCTCTTCTTTTCAGGACCCAGGTCCTGTGCTAAATGAAGTGCCCCAACCTGGCACTGACTATCCAGCCTCCATCACTTCCATCAGCAAATCTGCCTCTGCCTATCCTTCTACCACAATCGTCAATCCCACTATTGTCCTCTTGCAGCACAATCGAGGTAAGGAGACTTGCATATAGATAATTGTGGCTCAAAATGAGCAAACTGTTATGCTGCAAGGAACTGGAGAACGTGTGTGCTGTGGATAATTAGGTCCAGACTACTAAGAACTAACAAAGTTGCCTCACAAAAGTCTTAGTGACTGGAACATACAACAGGCAAGTGAAAGTGGTACATTTTTTCTAATTAAAACCTGTGGATCAGAAGCTCTTTGAGGCTGGGGAGAGGTTTTTAACTGGGCTATGGACATATGAATAAGCTATCACAAGGTATCAGCTGTCAGGTGTCTTGTTATGGTGAAAGGGTATATGCTCCCACATATCTGTAGAAAGAAGGAAACTTGAGGTAGCTTGAAAAGGTAATATGCTACTTCTCAGCTACTGCAATGTGAAAGCAGCTGTATTTTCTGTTACTGTGGAAGAGATTTGACCTTGAATTTGTAGCATAATTTGCCCAATAGTAAATAATCTGCTTGCCCACAAGTTTGATCTCAGCAGTTTGTTCCACTATCAGTAACTGGATCAACTCAAGCTCATACTGCAGTAATCCCTGAGCTCTGGATTTGCATATGAGCACAACAGCCTTGTTTGAGAACTCCCAGTAATCAAAGCATTTCTCACAGAAGCTGAATGGATAGTTCCACCTCTTTACCTCTGGATTTGGAGGGAAACTTTGCTTGTCCTTTTTAGTTCTCCTGATGGCTGGCATTACCACAGGTTCCCAGTTCCTCATACATCACTTAAAGACTGTAGCTTGCAACAGGCCACAGAGATGCAGTCCAGTTTGCCTTGATTTCTAGTGGACTTGGGAAACTCCAAGAATCTAGCCACTAGTGCTGGGCCTTACCTTTTGCAAAGAAAAAAAATAAAATCAGAAAACAGGGTCAAGGCCTGCACTCTCAATCTGTAGCCATTTTAATTACACCATTGATGTGCTCCTTTGCAGTCCCTCATGGGATTTTTGTCAGTGCCTTTTAAAATCAGGCTTCAGTCTTTGATCCTGAAGACAGTGTTCTCACTGTAGCCCAGCAGATTAAAGGGGTAATGAGTGTATTATCTCCTCCTTTTTGCTAGCATCTGAAGTAGCTTTGCTTATTGCTTCTGAATGAGGATATCTGGATTCCTCAGCTGCTTCGAGAGGAGAAAATCTGATTTGAGGCAGCCTTTTTAAATCTCAAAGCTTTTTGTTGACTTTCTTGAGGTGGGATATGCTTTTGGTCATTTTTTTTTTCCATCAGGTTTGGAGTATTTCAGTGTACACAACACAAGGATATTTTCTCTCTGTAGACTTCAAGAGCATGAGTGACAAAGTTATATAATGTGATGATACGTGCACACTGGCTCTGAGAGAACTGATGTGAAATTATTCTCTTTACTAATTACCTTCATGGTAAACTGTTTGTCCTGTCTGAATATTGGTTCTGACCATTAGCACTCATGATACTTTACCCTGGTAGATTGAAGAGCCTTCTGTCATCCTGTTTTTCTATGATACAGATCATGGCTGGATATGCAATTTGATCATGTCTGTGAAGTATATCATTCCAATCCCTGTTTTTCAATCGGTATTAGTCAAACTTGTAATTTGCATGTATCATGTTGGTTTGACAAGGCATCTTAGTCACAAATTTGTGTTAATTGACATTGTTTGTGAAAGACTATGTATTTATTAGAAGATCCCATATAAATCATTTTTATGGCATTATTGCTGACTTGACAGACAGATGTCCCAACCATCAGACTAATGTTTTTTGAAGGTTGTCACAACATTTGCTTTCTGCCTTGTCCTGCGGAGTTTCTTTTGTGTTCCAAGATATATTGAGGATGAATGGTCCAGTCTCCATAACTGCTCTCCTTAGAGCAGAAGACTGCTCTAAAACTCTTAACTATGGTTTATATGAACATGCTCATTTTTATCTGACCTCAGCTGTTGTCCTTCAGCATAGTCCTTGGTAACTGTTGTAGTGGAAGGTATTTCTCCATCAGGCAAAGTAAGACATCATACTTTTTTTTTCTGCTTTTTTTTCAAGTGCAGAATGGAAATAGTAATCAGATGTGTCATCTTTCCTGCCCTTTTATTAGCAATTCCATCGTGCCTATTTTGTAAAAGGACAAGATCATTGCTATGTTTCTGTTTATTCTTCTTGTGCCTCAAACCTATTCTTGAGTCTGAGACATTCTGTTAGTGCTTTTATTCCACTGTAATTTTCTTTCATTGCCCAGCATATGTTGCCTTCTTGTAGGTGTACATTTCCCTTTTTTTTAATGTGCTGAGGGTTTCCTGCAGTTCCTTATGCTTCCATTCCTATCTAGGATTTATCCCAGCATACCATTAAAATTTCAATCTGCTAACTTAGTAATTTTAAATGGTTCTCAGATCTTAATTATCTATTGAATTTCTGTCCTGGCTGACATGATTCATATTTGGTTTCATCTTTATAAACCTTATCTGCTCAAAACTAGGTTGCTCTCATGGCAAATAACAAATTGTTACTAGGTTATATTCCACCTTCCCTGAATGGTTAATTGTGTTTGGTACTGAAATCAATTCCTTCATGTCAAGATGATGTTCCGCAAAAATTCCTTTTGTGTGCTCTGAAATACCCTGTAAATTAGAAATTTCAAGGTCATTTTAATGCAGGAAGTATGAGGTCTCCAGTAGTTTAGTCTTCTAGATGGATAATGTGACTTTCTTTCTCTTCAGTGGATTATTGATTGCTTTTTAGAGAGTTAGTTCTCTTATTATCTGAAGTGGCTGTTGTACCAGACATCTTCTACTTATTACTATTACTTCTTACTATTTTGTGTTTTATTTGCTAGTTCATTAATCTGCATTTAAGACCCTTTGATTTGGAGCTATCAGAGACTTAGAAACAGATAATGGCATTTGAAACACAGAAAGTACACTATATCTTTTTTTGTCTACTTGGTCTCAGTAAGTTGTGATGAAAGATCTCAGATTTTCTCCTGGATTTCAGTAATATCAACTGAATAAAAGTCATACTTATAAGCAAGTCATTTCAGATCCGCTTGTTTATTTCTAGCAAATCTTCCTTTCAATGTCTTTATTTTGCACTAAACGTTCTTGAATACTTGGTTCTTCTTCACTTTTTTTTACTGGTTTCAAGTCTTAGTCTCCTCCAGTGCTACCTCCTCCTGGGGACTTCTGGAGGCATCTGTAATCATTCCTTCGCTGTTGCCAGCAGTTTTGTCCCTCTGCTTGACCCTTTCTCTGAGAAGCCTGCAAGTTTTTGGCCTTTGCTTACAGTCCCAGAACACAAGATCAAGGGTAAAAGCCTCAGTTTGTGTCTGGGGCTACAGTCTGGCTCTGGTCAGGCAGGAGAGTGAAACAGCAGACACCTCCTGCTCCTTCTGCTTCTATCCATCAGCTACTCCCTTTCCTATGCAGAGATACAAGGGAAAGGACATCTCCCCTTCATGTAAAAAGTACATTTGGGTTTTTTAATGAAAAGTCTATTAATTCATTGTATTCTGTCATCTGTGGAAAAGAGGAAAAAACTTTCAAGCATTGACTCCTTAAACTACATGTTCTTGTCAGAAGAGCTCAGTGATTCAACACAGTTCTCCTCTGTGAAGTGATGGCTGAAGCTGAGACCATTCTCATTTACATTTTTTCCTCCCAAGTTTCAGAGATGGGAATTTTTGCGTTTCTCACTTGCAGTTTCTTGTAATACAGCAACCTTTTCCTGGAGGCCTTCTTACCCCAGTGAACCCTGTAGCAGGTGGTTCCCATCTATTCTGGCTCGGAGTGCTGACCCTTCCTTTTGCAGTGCATGTAGGGTTTTTTTTCCTCTGTTGGCAGCTATTGTGTGAACATAATGTGCAGGAGCAGCTTGCCATCAGTGGTCAGCAGAGCAGAGAGCTGGGGCTAAAGAACAAAGTTCAGAGGTATTGATGAGGGAGCTATGCTGAGGAGAAATACCAGCCTCCCTTGCTGAGAAGATCCACTTAGTACAAATATGTAGTGAAGGTGGGTTCCTCTAGAAAACAGCACATGCCTGGAGGTTTGTTTCTACTGCAGACTTGCTTGGCAAGTGTTCTGTGCCACCCCAAAGCACAGTTATTTTCTGTGCAGGCATTGCATGGCATGGTTTATCATGAATATATAACAGATGTGTTTAATATATTAAAGTTTTTAAATCTTTGCTCTAACAATGTGAGCTTTCAAAAGTGTTTGTACTTTTTACGTTAGTAAAATATTTTATTCTTTTCAAATGACTTTCATGCTTTAAGGAAAATAATTAATTGCTAGGGAGTAAAAAAGCAAAGAACAGAGTGCTAAGCATTCTTGGTTTATTCCCAGCTGTGATTTGGGTAAGTCATTTGGGCATCCTTTTAGAAAGCACTAACTTTAGGATGGTCAAACCTGCTGAGAGATACCACAAATATCCCAGTCTGGGAACTCATTAATGAAAAGCCTCTAACCAAGGGGACCGTTTTGCGAATCAAAGCCTTCAAGCTGTGTCTGTGACCAAATCACTGAATCTGTGGCTCAGTAATATGTGATGAGACTCAGGAAGCACTAACAATGACTCTATCATTTCTTATATCCTTTAGAAGTGTTACAGCAGTATTACTTCAAAATGTACTTCATTATAATGGTAACAGAGTTAGTTGTCAAGTTGCTTGACACTGAATTTTTACTGGTTTTCAAATTGTCTCCTGTACAATGTTTCATTCTCTGATGTTATGAAAAAAATGGAAATTTAAATAGAAGTGCTCATTGCAAATGTGTTGGTCACTGCATCATGAGATTTATGTTATTCCACAAGGCTGCTGTGTGGAGAAAGGACTGTGGGCTGTCACTTTGGCAGGGTATTTGAAAACAGATTCTCTCCAGCAGCTGCTATCATTCTACAGCGTATTTCTTGCCTGTCAGAAATGCAGCACCAGAGCACTTGCTGTTTATGTCTCACACATTTGTTCTGTATTTCTTTTTGTTTTGTTTCTTCCTTTACCACAGAACAGCAAAAAAGGCTTAGTAGCCTGGCAGGTATGATGTGAAAGGTCTGCTACCCCTCAGCTGCTGCCTCTGCTGGAGCAAAGCTGCTGCTTTGATAGCTTGTGGGGTGCCTTTAGCAAACACGCTGCCCAGGAACTGCAAAGAAGTATACCAAACACCTAAATTACTCATCTGTTTGTCCTAAGTCATAAAATTGACCAACTTTTTAAACACAAATCCTTCAGTACTGAGTTTTGCAGGGCATAGTTGTGTTTGCTCCAGGTGCCAACAGATCAATGCTATGCACGAGCCTTTCCTCTGCTGTCTGCCCCTATCAGATTTCTACACATTTAATGGCTTTGGGCAGGATGGTGATGTGCATGTGAATAAACATATCTTTCTCTCTTCAATGCATGCGGTGATGTAAAAATTATCAGATTTGCAAAAGTCTTGATGAGGCAGACTAAAATTGCAGGTGTTTCCTCTCCAGGAAATCCACGTAGAAAAAAATCCTTGACTAAGGGTTGCTGTGCTACAGCTCTGCAGAGCAGAGCTTCAGAACAACCTGAAGTCTCTTGGTGATGCTTGCTGCTACCTCTGGATGTCCACTGGGCAGTGTCAAGGATTTCCAGTTCGGAAGCAAGACAATCTGAAGAAATTAGTTATTTTTATAACTAATTATTATTATAATTATATAGTTATAATTATTAGTTATATCTTTATGCAGATTCCTGTGCAGTCATGTCATATGTGTGCTTAAACAACATTTGTTGTTTACACAATCTGATTAGAGCATGGAAATGAATTGGAAACATTATATACTGTCTGCAACAAGTGGGATTGTCAGGCAGGTGAATGCAAGCTGTTAAAAGGTAGTGCACCACTACCACATACCATGCTCCTTTAGGCTGAAATCAGCAGAAAAAGATGTACAGGAGACTGTATCACTGGTGCTTTTTGATGAAGACTGACATTGTAGCGTTACTAATTAGTCAAAAGAAGAAATTCTTGATACCAAAATTTTCTGTTGTCTTACATGACAGCTGGGACTGTTGCGAGATGTGTGATGGTAACTACCTGAGAGATACTTGCCTGCTTAGGCTGGCATCAGGCATTTTCTTGGGAGACTTCCTTCAGTCTAGCTGCTCAGCACAGCCAGCAGTGACACAGTCTGTCTCATCAACTACTTGCTAGGATTTTTGCCTTAAAAGAGCAGAATATGGTGATGTTGTGAAATGCTGGGATGAGGTAAAAATCCCCCATTGTCATTTCCAGATTCAGTGCCAGACAGATTAGTTTCTGATAAAGTTGATTCAGCACTTCTACGGGACAAGCCGGTTCAGGAGACAGTGCCAAGCGAGAAGAAGGCAGTGGAAGAAAAGAGAAGCACTGTCAAGAGCCCTCACCACATGGCTGATACCTCTGTCGATGATATTGGGATTCCACTGAGGGTAAGACAACACTAAGCGTGTGGTTAATGCACAAAACCTGGGCTAGGTTCTTAGGACTGAGGGAACTCACTAAAGCTGCAGAGATTTAAGAGAAGATTGAGTTCTAGTTCCAATCTATTTTATGATTAATTATTCCATTTGCTATCTATGACCTGTTTCAGCTGCTTTAGGGGACAGAAAACTAAAAATTGGTATTTCTTCTCACAGTATCTGAAAGTAATGTTTTCTGCTCCTCTGTTTCCTTCCCATCTAGCAGCTAAAGGAAAGTTTTGTCTCATTTTAGCCATCCTAGAGGCATATACCTCTTTTATATGTGATTACATTCATTCAGTGTTCAGGGGAAATTATGAAAAGAATTATTAACCTGTTCTTACAACTAGTGTCTGGAATGACTTACACACTCAATGTTTCTGACTGTCCACTGAATACTTAGGAAATTGGTATGTATGACTAAAATAGGCAAGACATTTAATTTTAGATGTCAAACCAGATTAATATACAAAACATTTCATACAATTTACAGTTCTACAGAGGTTGCAACCTGCCTCTGCCAAGCTTGTACATTGTTAGTTACTTGAGTGAAACCTCATATGAGATGATATATCTGAGTGAAATAATTCATATTGCAGAATATTAATATCATACAGCTTTCACATAGCAGAGTGTAATTTTTTTTCAGTGCTGGAAGATTTGTAATAACTTTGAAAGGCTGGTAAAGCCATTGTTGATTATTTCTATGTATATTTATTTTTCCAATAGAATACAGACAGATCAAAGGACTGGTACAAGACGATGTTCAAACAGATCCACAAGATAAACAGAGGTACTGTGGCACAGATGGTTTTTATTTACTTTAAAAGACCACCTTGATGATATTTTGTTTTGTTCATATGAAGGATTGTAATGGATGTTGAATAAAAGCATTTTATGTTAATTAGTGTTTGCTCTGCACCACAGAACTCAACCAATGTATTTGAAATCTTTGAAGTCAAAGGTGAGAGAACAGTGAAGTCCAAAGAAAGGTCTGAGTTGTTCTGAAAGGTGAACTTCAGTGCCCTCATGAAATCAAGTGTACTATTTGAGACCAGAAAAGCCGATAATAATTCCATACTTAGAGAAAATAGATCCTCGAACTCCAGTTTTACCAGCTAACCCAATCCACACAATTTTAAAATACAGTAGGTTATCCCTGTAACTTCTCTGTGCATAAGAGAAAACTTTTTACAGTGTTAAGTTTTAGTACCTGCACAACAAAGCATGATTGGAAGTTCACTGAAACCAGTGGAAAGGTTTCCGTTAATTTTTGGTGAATTCAAAATCTGAACTCTGCTTTTTCAAAACCCTTATCTTTCTTCTTTAAAAGCCTGGAATTGTGGTGAGAACTTCCAAACTTTGTAGTGGTGCACTTTCTGGGGCTTCCCACCTTGGGGCACTTCTATGCCTGACTGCTGATACATTCACATTTTTCTTCTGTGTGAGAAATGGCTGCAGTAGCATTTGCACACCGAACCCTCTGAACAGCCTGACACGCAGGCAAGCGCAGCTCAGATCTGTAATGAGATGTGGAGCATGCAAAACTGGAGCTGTATTTGCTGCTGCAGGTGCTGTCCTGATGAGCTTTATGCATAGATAATTGCTGTGCTGTCGTGGATGGAATGAGGAGGGGTTGAACTATTTCCTAATCCTACTGCTCCTAACAGAGATTCTTTAGCTCAGCTAGAGCCCATGCTCAGACAGAGGAGAATGAGTTCAGTCCCCTTGGCTTCCAGGATCTCTCACGAGGCCCAGACATGCAAGGCAGCAATGAACAAAGAGGCATTCTAGGTTGTGTCATGCTAGAACGTCAGCACGCGAGGGACTGTTCTGCAGTCAGCTTGAATGGATTCTTGGCTCGCCCTTCTTCCCCTTTAAATCCGTCCTCTCTGTTCTTTTTTGCAAATCATGTTCCTCTCCTTAGACAATCCTGAAGAAAACCCTTATTGCCCTACCTACATATTTCCTGAACTTCCTGAAATCCAGCAAAAAACTGAAGGTACCAGAAGTTTAGCCAGAGTATCTGTTGTCTTGTGCTTTGAGTTAACTGTACTATAGTGCCCTAATAGTAACTAGATTCAGGTTCTGGCTTTCAGTTACACTGCCTGGAAATTCAGTTATGCCCAGTATACCTTCTTGTGTGATGCATAAAATAACTAAATCTTTGCTAATCCATTAATCTTTTTTTAAAGTATGATACCATCTACCCTAGTTTACTAAAGTAGGGAATAAAATCATATGTTGATAGAAGTTGGGGGATGAAACAGAACCTCCACTTCATTGTGGATAGTCTCAAAATCCACTGCTTTTCTCTGCTGCAGAAGACAATCCTTATTCTCCTACATACCAGTTTCCTGCGTCTACTCCTAGTCCTATCTCTGAAGGTAATAATAAAGGTCCATATATATTTATCTGCACAAATGCTGCCTTATCCATTTATTTTCTTCCTGAAGTTTTTTCTAGTTGCTGAGCATTATGCTGCCTCATAATGATTTGCTGCACTCTAAGCATTGTCTTGACTGTATGATGCCTTTTTGGCTTTGCAGTGCTCCTCTGGCTTTGTAACTAGTATTTGACTAATGCTGCAAACTTAGGGTTTGCTTGGTTTTATGCGCTTATCAGTTGCGTGTGCAGTGATTATTTAACATGTCTAGACTGCTGACTTTACGTGTAAAGATATGGTTTAACTGAGATTTCTCGCCCTCCTTTCAAATCAATAAATTTCATTAATTATTTGCTTCTGGTTTTTAACATTAACATAGTATTAGGACCAGACCCAGAATGTCACTGAAGCATATTGGTAAAAAGGCTGCTTGCTTCAGTGGGTTTTGGATCAGTCCCTCAGTGTAGTCTTTTAAAATAAAAATAACTTGGTAACATAGGTTCAGGGCTGGTCTTAGGTGCGCTTGGCATATCTAGGCAAGGACAGAGTTTGGTCTCATCAGCACATCTTGCAACTTGAAATAACACTGTCTTTACCTTACCTCTTCATGTGCTCAGCAGATTCATTTGAACTTCATATTCAAATCGGAATACTTTGCAGTCATATTTCAGGCATGGTAAAATAGCATCTGTTGCAGTGATAATTGTGTGACTTTGCAAAATACTTACACATGAAAAATACTGGAATCTGCTGCACACATTGGGTGTACAGACATCTCCTGATTGGGAAGTTGCTGGTGACAGCTTTGATGACCTGGTGCTTTGGTGACACTTTAGATCCTGCAATTTAGGAACTTGCCTACTTAGCCTGTGCCTCAAGCCAGCCCTGGTGAGACTATTAATTAACCATTTTATTCAGTGTTTGTATTAAACATCTGATGGGTATTGCCTAAGAAGAAAGCATGCAATGTGAGCTGAGATGCTCAAGGAAGGCAAGGAAATGTAAGGTGCCTTTCACTGTTAACAATGAATGTGGATGAGGTGTCATACAGGTATCTAAGACACTTGATAATTTCCTGGTGAAACGTATTAGGTGAAGAGTCTGGCCTTGCAAATCGTAATGCAGGGTAAGTTATTTTCTCTTGGCAGAATGGTGTGTGGGTATGGGTGAGAGAGAAACAGTTTCAGTAACTAATGGATGAAAGAGTTTTACAGAGAATATTTCCTTGTTCATAATGAGGTTTGAAAATCCGTTTTACTCATCTGGACTAACATAGTTTGCAAACCCAGTGATGATAATTAATATTAAAGAGTCTGTTTTCCCATAAATGTCCCTATGCACTTAGAAATGTGCATATGAAAGTAATTTGCTGGTTTGTCTAGTTGAAATTTTATTGGACCAAGCACTGATTTTTTTTATTCTCAATATATTGGGAAACATTTCTCTAATATTTGCTTGGATTCTTTTCTTGAGAAGAAATACAAAATATTTGACGATGAAGATGAGTTGGAGGGGTTGGAGTACATGTTTCATGTTTAGAAAACTTTTCAAAAATGTGTACTCAGTGACAGTGTTTATACAGAGATGGGTTGGAAGCTCACTTTCATACAATTAATGTCAGAATGGATTGATGCATAAGATCTCCTAGAAACATCAGGATTTGAGCTCCCTTCAAAAATATATTCAGAGTTTGTAGAAACATACAGAGTATGTCCAATCCATTAAATGGAACCCAACCCTGCAGATTCTCTACCATCTAGAGGGAAACAGCATCTCTTCTTTAAAGCAATCAGATTTTGAAGTTCCAAACTTGTGATTTTCTGCTCTGCGAAGAAGAGTCCCGTGGATAGAATGCAGCTTTGAGAAACAAGAGATGTTACTTTAATACTCAATGCTGATTTACTCTTTAACGTTATCAAATCATTCCAGATTTCTGTGTTTCAGTGTTTCTTATGTAAAAAGGGAAGAAATGTAGACGCTCTTCTTTATAAGATACTCAGAGACAAAACATACCTATTCTCCTCATTATTGTAGATATTAGAATATAAGAAATTGGAAAATAGCAATTATCTGAAGTGAATTTTTTATTGTATGATTTTCTTGTTTGAATGATGAGCTATAATGAATATTGGTATTTCTCTTCAAGTAAGTAAAGAAAATTATTTTTTATTAATTACCGGCACTAAATAAGATTATTAGAGGTGAATGGCTGTGAAGATCGTTCTAGACATTTGTTCATCTATATTTGTAGGGACTACTGAGAGTTTTGTGATTTATGCAGTATTTTTCTATCTGAATAAACCAAACTTATATTTAAGAATACTAGTCATTTTTGTCAACAATTTAGTATAATATAAGTATTTGGTTTCCATCATTAAGGTTTAAAATATAGAAATTGGCCTGAAAATTGACCTTTGCTTTTTCTTAACCTGAAGGTTATGATATGCATACCAAGACTCAATAATTATCCTTTTGGAAATTTAACCTTCTAGTTCATTCAGCAAGAGAACTAAAGCAGATAGGCTAGAAGTTTAGACTTCCCTGAGTCTTCCTGAAAGGTTTGATGAAGGCTTGACTGCAACTTCAGGTCAGCTGTGTTAGCCAGATTGGTTTTTTTTCTAGCAGATGAGATTGGCTTTAGCATCTGATCGATGTCTTTGAGAGAAAATTTGGAAATGGTTTCAGCCTGTTGATTGGCATCACTAAATTCACATAACACTTTTAATTTTTTTTTTTTTTAAATCTAGTTTATTCTAGCTTCCTCTTCTTTGTTTTTCTGTCTTTTTCTCTGTCCCATTTAGTAGTTTCTTTGCAGAGATATTAGTAGTACTTTTGCTCACAAATCTCTTTGCAGTCATAGAATCACAGAATATTCTGTGTTGGAAGGGACCCACGAGGATCATTAAAGTCCAAGTCCTGGCCCTGCACAGGACATCCCCAAAAGTCACACCATGTGCCCGAGAGCATTGCCCAAACACTTCCTGTACTCTGTCAGCCTGGTGCTGTGACCACTTCCCTGGGGAGCCTGTTCCAGTGCCTGACCACCCTCTGCGTGAAGAACATTTTTCCTATATCCAACCTAAATCTCCCCTGACTTAATTTGATCAATGTCTGCCCCTCCTCTTCCCCTCACAAGGAAGGTGTGACTGCAGTGAGGTCTCCCCTCAGTCTCCTCTTGTCCAGGCTGAACAGACCAAGTGACCTCAGCTGCTCCTCGTGGCTTCCCCTCAAGGCCCTTCACCGCCTTCGTTGCCCTCCTTTGGATGCTCTCTAATAGCTAAATACAAAAATCATATGTGATTGGCAGCAGGACTCCTCAGCTGAATAATTGTGTCTAGCACCTAATGAGTTATTTTAATCACATACTATGGCTTTTGAATCCTCTATTTATCTCTCAGCTTTTGATAAAGTGGATCTATTAACTCTTGCTATAGAGAGGTTTTATGATAAAAAGGGATTATTTTCAAAAGTACTTTGAGAGCCTGGGAAAAGGTATTAGTGTATGTAGTATATTAATATTTATATTTTCAAATGCAATTTAAACCTCATTGGAATTTTATTTTTTAGGGTACTCTGCCTGTGGTAAGTATTAGGCATATCACTCAAATTATGGTCAATGCATTAGTAGAAGAAATTAAAGGATCTCTGGTGCTTCTTCTTTGGGGATTTCTCAACTCACTTGCAAAATGCTTTTGTCTTTCAGATGAAGATTCTGATTCATACTCTCCTCGTTATTCCTATTCTGAGGACAGTAAGTAATTCACATTTCTTGTTTAATCTGTCAGACAGAAAAGACATGTAAAGCATGTATTTATTTGCCTCCTGTCCAATTCACCAATATTCCTATCTGTGATTCATCCTACAGGCAGAACCCAGCTTTCTGTTCCCCGTTCCAAGAGTGAGATGGACAATATTGATTCAGAGAAGGTTGTGAAGAGATCTGCCACTTTGCCACTGCCAAACCGTACTTCATCGCTGAAATCAAGCCCAGAAAGGTGACCTGAACTAGAGTGTATATGGATCAGTTCTGGAAGAATATCTGAAAACTATCAATGGGAAGGGGATAAAAGTGGAAGCCTTAGGTCCACAGCTCCAGTTAAACTCTTTTGGAAGTTGGATACGTAGTTTTTGCTCTGAGTCTTTTACTAGGCGGCGATGAACTCCTTCATTGTCGCAGCCCAGTCCCTCATTCTGTCTGTCTTTTTTATCAGGCGTCACACAGTCTGTTGCATAGTCTCCTGCCTGGGTGACAAGTGTTTCCTTGGGTATCGTAGGCACAGTGGAAACTCTTGGCTCAGTGTGACACTGTAAAGGCATCTCAGAATACAAGCAAGTAGTGTTGATAATTGTGGAGAAGCGAAATTTGGATTTATGTTGAGCCTTGGTAAAAACTTTGTTACATTTTCCATCTCTGAGCAGTCTTATCCATACGAACTTTATTGGAAGTAGGTTCTAGTCAGCAGTGTCGTTTCTGATCTTCAGGAGATTTCCCTCCTTGTTTTTTGATTTGTTTATTACCATGCATTTTAAACCTCTTTGCAACAGTAAGGAATGCATTTACCAAATGAAGGGAAAGCAAAATGACCAAAGAATATTTTATGTCCTGCTGAATTTTCCCAGCTCTTGAACTTCTTTTCTTTCACTTACCACCTTCTATACACTTTTAGTGTTTTTCACTTGCTGCCTCAAATGAGCAATGCTGTAATTTGAGATTGCCACTTTAGTGAGCATCTGAGGTCACTGGATCAGGAGACAAAGTTTATTGATAGAATGTGTCTTCCTTATGCAGGAATTGAAGGCATAGTGTATTTTCCCTCTGAGAAAACTCTTGCAAGTGAAAGGGTTACCATAATTAATACTTCCTATTACCTAGTGGCAAACCAGTGCCTCACCAGAATATTCTCTGTATTTGGAGTCTTAAGCAATCAAGTTATTCTGGACAGCAAAGATCATCCTTGTTGAAATTTGTACACTGTTTGCATGCCAGTCATTTTGGCTGTCATCTTGCCTTACTTTAGAAAGAAAAAAAAAAAAAATTGGTTGTCTCTGTCTCTCCTCAACCAGTGGAGAGAGTTTAGGCAGCTCAGTGGTTTGTTTTTATCCTAAGCAGATCAGAAGGGTAAGGGAGAGGAAACCTGGAGCTGCAGCTTCAGATAGATGCTTCACTTTTGTTCGGTGAATTCTGGGTGAGATGAATCCTCATACACATTGCCCATCAAAGAGAACATGCCGAGAGCAAAATGATAATTAGTTTATCATCTTGAAAGGCCTGCTTTCTGGGCTTTTTGGAGAGGATTTGTTATTCTCCATGAGGTGTTTGATTATATCAATTTTCAGAGCAACAGGACCTTGTAGGATATGGACCCTGAATGCTTTGTGACTGTTGTTGTTTGGACTGTGCTGGTATAGGCACTACACAAAATTATAGTGGTTTGGATATGTCAATGGACTGTTCTTAGCCATCTTAAGATAGAGCAGCCTGATATAATTCAGTCATGTTTCTAGAAGAAACCCCGTCTTGGAATCCAGAGTGCCCTCAGAATCCAGAGCAGTGATAGTCAGGTAATCAGTGATGTGGCTAAAAGGCAGAAGTTTAGCAAAAAGAATTTAATCTGAGTTCTGCTCAAAGTAGGGACATGTTCATATTTGTGAGTTGAAGCCCATCATTAAGCTGTTTCCAATGAGGAAAGATGTAAAAGTCTGGAAGTTTACTGGAAGTTCTTAGAGTAACCCCCCTCTGCTCCAGTTGTTTCAGCAGCTGAGCTGTATCAAACTGTGCCTGCAGTAGTTAAACAAAAATGTGTCCCGACCCCTATCTGAAATGTTCCTCTTGTAGCGGTCTCCTTTCCTAGGTTAAAAAAAAGTACCCGGATTAAACCGTAATTAATGGGGTAAAGCATCTGTTAAAATGGAGTGTTTGTCTCCACAGAAACCACAGTATTTTGGGTTAATTGATCTTTGTTTCCTCAGGACTGACTGGGAGCCTCCAGACAAGAAGGTGGACACCAGAAAATACCGTGCAGAACCCAGGAGCATTTATGACTATCAGCCAGGGAAGTCCTCCGTTCTGAACAATGAAAAGATGGTAATGTTTGATTTATCCTAGTTTGTGGCTTTATCCTGCAATTATGAAATACTGTCTAAATGCTTGCGTGGTTCTATTTGGATGGGATTCCTTATGCTTACATTGCAGTGCTCATGTGATGTGTTTTGGAAACTGTTCTGGATAACCTCCTAACACTTTTGTTCTCTCTGAAGCAAGATCCAGGGGGATTGAGAGGCTTCTTTCCTTTTGGACGTGTTGTTTTCCGTGTTAAGTATGGATCACTAACCCTAGTTTTTAATCCATGTTTGACACTGTGACCTGTTCAGCAGCTGTTTTGCCAGCTGTACTTTTTCTAGGGCACAGCACTAGCTGATGCAGGAGAGTTGAAGGCATTATGCAATAGAGAAGGCAGGTTCAGTTTCTGTGTTGCTCTGATGCTTTAAACACTGGACTAGTTTTTAGAGTGCCTTTATTGTGCCTCAGTGGATGCCGATGAGGTACATTAGGATGTGGCCATCTTCCCTGGGCTGCTTTTTTCCTCAGCTGGATCTCACCACTTCTGTGGCAAAGGTGGCAGGACTGAATGTGAGCTCCCCAGCTATGGTGGAATGTAACCTGCAATATTAAGTGAGCTGTTACCGATTTCAGTCTGAATTAGTAAGCAATGCTGTGAATTGTGACAGCTGGGGACATACAAAAGTCTCCTTCTGCCACCTTGGCTGAGAATGCTTGACAAGGGACAGGGCAGAGAGATGATGCTAACCTCATCAGCCAGTCCTGTATAAATCACCACAGATCACTTAAGGTGTCCTTCCATGGTGCACATGTGACACTGTAACTGCTAAAAAATACTGAACGATATTAGTAATTTATAACGAATGATTGGGCATAAAGATGTAATTGAAAGGCATTAATTGGAAGGATTCAATTAGAAGTGCTAATTGCATGTGAGTCTCCAAATGTAAACTGGACTTCGTGCCTTAACAGCTCAGACATTGATCCATGCATGGAGTAGATAAAGGAATGCTCCTGAAAAACCTGCCAAGGATTTTACACAGGAATGAATAGCAATTAAAATCAATAGAAATGTAAGAATCAAGTCTGTTGTGGGACCTGATGCTGCTCCGTAGTATTTTGGTGGGTTTTCTTTTTTCCTTCCAAGTGTAGTCAAGGTCCATCACTTTTTGAAGATCCTGCAACCAACTTCTTTTCACACCTGTGTCCCTTCACTGACTTCAACAAGGTTGCTCCTGATGGGAGCATGATCCTAGTGCCTATTGCAGTGGGCGGTGGATGACTCCCTCTTGATACTACTGGGCGTTGGCTCAGCCCATTAGAGAAGTGCCAGTGAGGAGTGGTTTGAACATGGTATGACACCTCCATTCCTGCAGTCCATCCTGGAGCCAGATTTCTGCTGACTTAAACATCAATTTTGTCTCACGGTAAACAGACAAGATTAAAACTTGTGGCGAAAGGCCGGCTTCATCTGTGTACTTAAGCATTTGCAAAAGGTCTGTCATCACCAGTGGCACTGTTTACATGTTCAGACTTTGTCAGGTACTAAATCGAGCTGTGGAATCAGAGTCTAAAAGCCACAAGCAGAACCACCATCAGCATAATTAGAAAAAATTGTACATACAGAGCTCATCAAAACCAAGATGAAAGTGATAGCTGTGTTACTTCCAATGTTATTTTATGAGCTTTAATTTAAAGCCACAGACCAGAGAAGAAAGGTTTTGAAGTAGTAGCATCACAGTCTCCATCAATCTCATTAAATATTACAGTAATATAGTGGTTAGTGACTACATCTTTCAAGGAGGTGCAGGAGATTTTTGACTATTTCCTGGTAATCACACCTACAGCTGTGACTATCAGAATCCCAACCCAAAACCATTTCAGAGCAATGAATAGCCTCCTGTTGACATCAGTGGACTTTGTTTTAATGTAAACGCAGTTGTATGAGTGCTTTTAGTTGGAGTGCAGTAAATACAAAATAGAGGTATTGATTCTTTTGTGCCTTTAAGAAATAGCCAAATCATTCTCCAGGCCATCAGGCATTAAACATGATGTAACTATTTATCTTGCATTGCCTCTCATTCAGCATTGATCCTGAGCTCTTTTCCTAGAGCTTTTTTTTTGTGATGCTAATAGCTATGGCAGAGTCTGGGACATCCAAGTCCAGCACTGTTGTCAACTGCCTCAGTAACCCCATCACAAAACTATTTCCATGAAGATACTGTGCATCTGTGTGGCTCCTTCCTCGTTGTGATGGAGCACTTGGGATCACACTGGCACGGCAGACATAATGTGTTTGTATTTTTAATGCACTGATATCCACTCTGTCTTAGACTAGGTATACTGAAACGCAAGAATTAGCTAGATATCTTTTGGGGATTGCTACCTCAGAAGCTTTAGCAATGGACTTTTTTTCTTTTACTTCACCAGCAGTGTTTTCAAACAGCTACAACTCTTTCAATTTTTTTTTGTTTCATTAAAACAGATGGTATGAATGACAGGGAATTTCCTTTTCAGCTGTACTGTTTTCTGTCCTGTCTGATTTTCCTTCATTGTAGTTTTGTCTGATACTCTAACATTTTTTTGTGAGGAAACATGTAATATTGTCGTTCTATCCATCCTTTCAGAGATCTTTCAGGATGCACTCTCTCTGACATGTGTCTCGTATGATTTAGAAAACCACCTTCCACTCTGCTTGCAGTGTATAGAACAGGGTTTCTCACATGTTCATGTGCTGTTAAAGATGCAGTATTTGAATCAGATCTCACTGAGTCTCTCTTTTTTTTAACCAAATGAAGATTAAAAAAAATAAATTAAAGTTCATGCAGCTTTGGACCTGATGAAAGTGTCTGTCAGTAGGAGTGACGGACTGCTTGACTCCCAGCTCTTCCATTGAGTCTCCCTGTGACTCTGGGCAAGCTGCATAATCTCTCTCTCTGTGTGGGTATCCTGACCTGTAAAATGCAATTCATTCATATTTATGTTGCTCACAATGATGCTACTAGCCTTAACTGATGTTTGCAAAGCAGTTCATGGCCTTTATGAGAGACATGCTATAGAAATTCCAAATTATAAGGATAAATATCTGCATTTTAGAATGGAAGCCATGGGATCTGCATCTCTAACAGTCCCTTTCCGTGTATTCTTTGCATAATGTTATCCTTCTCTTTCTTCCATTCCCCTATCACCAATTCCTTTAGACTCGGGATATAAGCCCAGAAGAGATAGATTTAAAGAATGAACCTTGGTATAAATTCTTTTCGGAATTGGAGTTTGGGAAACCGGTAAGTTTGATAGTTGCAATGACCAATGAAGTCAACCTGCCTTTTTTTTAATTTATTTTTTTTTTTGATTGTCACATCTCTTTCTTAGGCCCTAAATTTGAAACAGCTGCCTTACTCATTTAAAGATGTGATTGTACATAATGCCTTGTCCAGCTGCCGTCCAGCAGCTGTTCTGTGGCCACTTTATAGTGTTTTGAAGCCATTTACAAACATTCCCCGCCTTCTAGCTCTATGTATCAACAAGGTAATATTTTTTTCACACACCATAGTTCAGACTGCATTTTTCTTGTTACTGTTAGAAATAATACCCTGTTTTTATTCTTAAAAGTCCTTATTCAAAACCATTATTCTCCCTCTGCCTAACAAGATCTAAGGTGGCTGATAGGTAGCTTTAAGTCAAGGAGAATTATTTATTCCTGTCCCTGGCTTGTAAACTGTGGGTCAGTGATTTCCAGCTCTCCATAAACAGATCATGACCCTGTTTCCTGCATGTTTCCTTATGCATGTAGCTGCCCATTGCATAAAATGGGGGGCATTAGTCTGTGCTGAATAGCCCTTGCCCTTCCCTGAAACCAAAGGAGTCTGAGCACAGTGTTCTTTCTTTTCAAATGGAGCTGTGTTGCTATGTGTGGAGAGGAAAAAAAAAAAAAAGCCTTGATTTCCCCTCTGGAAAAAGATGAACTAAAGCTTAATTATTCAGTAGGACAAAGAACATTTTGCTGGAGGGAACACATCAGTGGTCATGGCTACTGGAAAAACATGTGACTTTAAAACATTTTATGGCCTGGTTCTTACTGATTAAACACTATTAATGTAGTTATTAAATACTGTTTAATAAGCTACTCTTATTCCACCAGAGGGTCAGTATCAGCCTCTCACATGTATTCAAGCATAGTGATGGTTTGTCATTTCTGCTTTCCCCTTGAGATCACTAGCCAAATGCCCATGCACACAATTTTTGAGTGCTGCTGAGATTCCATGTGTGTACAACAAAACAGAAATATGTTTTAAGGTTTAGTACTGTCTTCAAAGGCATCTGCACATGGACACTAGAGAGCAGGTTTTCTTTAAATCTAGTCTGTGTTCTGACAGAAGTGACAAAGTTCCTCTGCACAGAATGTAGCTACCTGGAGTTGTGTGCTCAGTCTGATCACATCATACAAATAGTGTAATTTTTGCTGAAAAGCAAGGATGTACAGTGGTTGAGTAGTCCAGTCTTTCGTAGAAAACTATGGACCTTCCGTCCTAAGCTAAAGAAGATGTTTCAGCAGTGTTTGGGATGCACCCTCCTAATGTTTAGGCAGTAAAAGTCAGATAAATCTCACCTCACTGAGGCTTTGAAGTGTTGTCAGTATAAGGATTTAACTCTTCTCAACTTGTCATGGTTTAAGGTTTCCACAATGAGAAGAAACCTGATTATCTTTGTTACCATGTAATTAGTAGCCATCTGCTTTTGCAATGAGTGAAGGTTTGTCATCTCTGTGGTCCTTTGAATTAGTGTGAGTTAATGGAGAATGTGTCAAAGAAAGGAGAGCATTTATGCCCTTGGTCCTTTCTACATGTGGGGGTATACCTGTTCCTTAGAAGTGTGGATTTGTGCTTTTAGTCATGCAGCCTTGGCCTTATTCCAGAAGAGGGTATCTCAGGGCAATCTGTCTCGTGTTCAGCAAACCATCTGTTCTGGTGACAAGTTCCCCACCTTGCTCAGGGCACTTTTGTTAAGTGCTGCTCTCTTATGGCTTGCCTTGAACTTACTTCAGTTCCGAAGCCATGCAGTCATGCTCCCCAAGAGCTATGGCAGTTCCTGAATATGGAACTCCATAAATAGTGCTTTGGTGTCAGGCACTTGAATTCAGGATGCCATCTCAGACTTTTATAGCTGGCAAAGCCTTCTCTGAGCTTCGTTGCCACAGCCCAAAGAACATGCTTTTTGTAGCTTTGCTCACTCCAGTCATGGGAGTCCAGTCTGGTCTTTCACTCTGAATAATCCTTCCTGATATTTACATGTGCATCCAAACAGGAAAAAATCAATTTTGAAATCGGCACTTTCAGCTGTAGGATGAATTTGAAATAACTAGTTCCCAAACTTTCTTGTGTCCCACTCTGTCCACCAAAAATCCCCACTAACGAACCCCCAAACCAGTAAAATAAAAAATAACAACTCTGCATTCTCATTGCCCCACAATGCCACCGCTGGAAAATCAGCCATTTGTTCACATGGTATGTATTCATACTCTGACGAGAGTGAGAAAGATTTTCTCTTTTCTTTATCAAAGGACATTGTTTTACCCTTTCTTTTTGAAAAGAAGAATGAGCAAAACAAATGCTTTTTATGACTGTGTGGTTTTTTTCCCCCATTTTGTTTTTTCTTTTGTTAAAAATGCTTTAACCAACAGCTGTGGGCTCCCTCTAGAGAGTCCAAATTCCCTTAGAGCACCTTGCAAAAAAAATTTCTGAAAACATTACTGAAAACAGCCCCTTCCACACTGCATGTATGTTCCTTTTTGCCCCCCATGATTTCCTGATATTTATGCTATGGCAGATTTATCCCTCTTTCTCTCTCTTTCTCTGTTGTGGTTTGTTGTTATTTTGTAATTTCTTTTCAGTGTTGATGCAAATTCCCTATTGTATTTCCCCTCTGTTCTAATCCAATTTCCATATTCTCTGTGATGTCTTTCCTTATCTTCATTTCCTCATTTCCTTCCTCTGCTTTCCATCAGCCTCCAAAAAAGATTTGGGATTATACTCCTGGAGATTGCTCTATCCTTACTAGAGAGGATAGAAAGGTAATTGTGTCTCACGTACATTGTACTACAGCATCTAGTGCGTATATATGTGTGTATGTGGTTTTCTTTTCTTTTTTTTTTTTCTTGTAGCATTGCTTGGGTTTTGTGTGCTTGTGAGTGATTTTTTTTAATTGGGCTTGAGCTCATTAGCCTAACAATTAAGTAGCTAGTAAATTGATTTAATAAACAATTCTTAAATCATAATCAGCCATAATTTAGAGTGGTTGTTTTGCTATCTTGACTTGCAATGATAATTATACTAACAGCATATTGCATATTGTTACAGTATCTTTTTTTTTTTCCTTTACAGGTGGGTTTTATAACTTTATGGTTTGTAGAAATAGATTCTAGCAGGCCTGTGCATCTCTTGATTTGAATGTTAATTGCCTAAAACTATTTCCTCTGTAATGATTGAAACATGATTAATTGCTAGTGATTTGCTGTGTATTGTCCATACCACCTTCCTCTTTTTTAGATTAAAAAGGCTCTTTTGTTTTTCAAAATTAACATTCCTTTGGTTTCCCCTAACCCTAAGCATTGTTTTCCCATTCTTCTTCTCCTTCTTTAACCAGAGTGATCTAGAAAAAGACCTCTACCTCTACCAGACTGAGTTAGAGGCAGATTTAGAAAAAATGGAGAAGCTTTATAAAGCGCCACATAAAAAGCCACAGAAGGTATTTCCTATTCTTTTCATGCTGCCAATCCCTGTTTCCAAACTCTCTGCTCTAATCTATTCACTGCTGGATGATTCTTAAATGAGGTTGGGATAAATAATGGTTCTGAGCATTCTGACTGCATGGCTTGCTGTGTCGCTGTCAGAAATAATAGAATGTGATGCTGAGAATCCAGCTTGAAATCCATTTCAGATACAGTGATTTCCTCTCTCACCCCACCACCACGTTCGCTTTCAGCTGCCCCCACCCCCATCCCAGTCCCCGTTTCAGGTTTAGAGTTCAGTGTCTGCAAAAAAAACCCTCTCTATTTTTCACATGAATAGGCAGCAGCAGCAATCAGCTTAAAATTCTTGGTTGGCGTGTCACGTCATCATCTCGTGCCTTTCAAGCGTGTTGCCATCTACTCTCCCTTCATACAAGCCCCGCTCTCTGCTTGGAGCTCACGCCTACCCAAGATTTTGGATATTCCTGAGAGATTTTACACAATTTTCCTTATGCTGTACCTTGCCATGGCCTTCTAGGGCAGGTCAGCTGCTGCTGCTTCGAGGGTCAGCAGGACTCAAACCATGAAATGATAGATTAATTGGTAACACGCCATTTTTTCTTTTTTTTCTGTTGCTGATTTTTTTTGAAGCTGCGGCATTTCACCAGGACTTGGAAAAGCTGCTTTTTCAAACCCAAGATTTGCTTTTTCTTCCTAGATAGAAATCCTCACATAGATGAGGGGACACCAAATAGAGAATTGCTTCTAAAATTGCCTTCAATTTTTAAATAATGTGTCTAAGAAGCGTTAGATGGATTTAAAGCAAGCAGCTAAGAACTGGCTTTTGCTATTGAACCTGTGCAGCTGGCATTGCTTCTCTTAAGTAAGGAAACAGAACTGAAACGTCGCTTTTCTTTTTAGAGCTTTGATATTTTTTGAATGCTGAGGAATGTATTGTGTTGCAGAAATGTAATACACCTTTAAAGCAAAGGCGGGCAGTGACCGGTTGGGGGAAAGCTTGGGGAAATAATTATGAGCATGTGTCTCCTGGTCATGGCCCAGCTGGTTATCTCTTCTTGCTTTTGGCTTTATTCACAATGACTCATTTGCAGACAAAAGAATAGGCACTGAGAAAAGGCATCGGCTGTGCTAAAAACCTGTCACTGCCCTGAAGGAACTCACGAAAATTGTTGCTTTTCTGCAAAGACATTGACAGCTTAAACTGCATTTAGATTTAAACCTCAATGTCTCCTATAGGCTAACATTCAATCAATAGATGGAAAATTACTTAAGCAAGCCTTTTTCTTTCTCCTCACGTGTAAGGGGATATCAATGACTCCTTTGTTTGGACTTTTGCAGAATACAGCAGGTGTTACTCCTCTGGAAACTTCCACAGACCATTCTTCCTAGTAAGTTTTTCAATTGCTTGTTGATGTCTCTTTTACAATCTCAGGTCACTTTGGGTGTTGGACATGGGTTGGCTTTTTGGGGGATGGATATAGACAAATGCATGTACCGTAAGAATTATATGCGTGCTTTAGGTGAGTCCTGATACAATGTCTGCTTTTTGATCCAGAATGAATTTTGAAGTGATTACATGAGTGATTGCATTGTTTAAATAAGATTTGCTGATTGTGCTAGGCAGTGGCTTTAAAAAAAACAAACAGACCTTTGACTTCATCTGATGAATTTTGCAAATTGACTGTATCTTCATGCAAGTAACATTATTGTGTGGAATAAAAAAATTTGTTTGTTACACGTGTGTGATAGATTGGCTCCTGCTAGATACTCTGTGTTATGTGCACCAGATTAGATGGATGCAGTTGATGAAAGGCAGTAATTTTCCAGCCTACAGGAAGGCAACAGTGGTAGGAGTAACAATATTTCTCAAAGATCTATTGGGCACTGCTTTTTCAGTGGAATATGTAATGAACAGTATATTCTGTGCAAATGAGTTGTACACAGAGTTAGTTTGTTTTAAAAGAGAAACACGCACGCAAAAAAAAAACCAGAGCAAGATGCTGATCTGTGTTGAGTTACTTAAGTCACCCTGAGTTATTTGAGCCACAGAGCCAGCCCCTACTGAGAGCCTGCTGCTCCTTGTAATTGTACTGAATATTCAATGTTGTCCATAGGCACAGTGATCCCCTCTATGAGGGCAGTTTATAAAAAAAAGGCAGGTCCTCCTCCCAATGCCCATTAATACCATGTGTGTTCACTGCTGCTCTGGGGGCCTTAGAGGTCTCCTGTATTTCTTTCAACTCAATTCTCTTCTATCTGTGTTTGTTCTGCTGGGAAACCCACACAACTGCTGCAACTGTTTTGTTTTGGTAGGAAGAGAGCAGTAACATAAATGGAAATCTCTGAGATTAGCATAAATATTTTATGTTTGCAAGCAACTGGTAAGGTTTCTGCCCGTGGCAGCACTGTCTGTGCCACACAAAGCATTCAGGAATGCCAGTGTCTGATCCAGTGGAGAGGAAGCAAACTGGGTATGCTGGGAACGGGACACAAGAGTGAGGCCCGGTGGAGTTGCACATTCTTCCCTGCCTTGCCGTTAGAGAGCAGAGAGAAAAGATAGCTGGAGTTTACTGTCTTCTTTTTTTTGCAGTGTTGCTCTCTCTTCATTCACCTGATCTTGCAGACTGCTTTGGCCCTAATACAGTACTGCTTGCTGGCCTGAATAAGGGAGCAGCTAGTAAAGGGATTCTGCCAAATGCCTCCTCTATCTCCGCCCGCCCCGTTTATTCCCAAAGAAGGATTGTTCTAATCCTTTGGTTTTTAACAACTAGGCTAACTAACCTCACGGCAGTCATTGTTCCCTGCAGCAACTGGCTGGGTTTCCTCAGGTACCTGACAAAGAGATGCACTCTTTATCAAAGAGATAACCCTGATAAACAATAGCTTTGTAGCTATGGGTCTGTTCGGGCATTGTCTAGGTTGAAAAAGTGACAGTATTCTCTTTCTCTTTTGTGGTGCTTTTCATGAGCTTCCAGAAAGTAATTTATGGGACTGCATATGACCTGGTTTTCCTTGTCCGGAAACTAAAATAATCTTTGTGATCCAGACATTGTGTAATTCCACCTCCATAGCCAGTCCTCTGATGTGTTTAAAGCTTTCTCTTTACCCCAGAAGTACAGCATCTATCCAAAATAAACAGATACATGTACAAATTTATCCACAACTAACAGATACAACCACAAACATTTCCAAGTTCTCATACATTTGAATCACTCTTGGACATCAGGATGTCAAATATTTCTATTAATTGGAAAATCTGTATATTTTTATTTTTTCAAATTTTCCAGCAGTCATGTTTTGGCCCCAGAATAGTTTTATGTGAGACACCATCTTATTCTGAAGAGCCTGGTTGAGCACAAGAACTGGTATCAGATGAGCTTAGCTTTTAGGAAAACAGTCTGCCTGATTGCTTAGTAACTTTTTTGCACCTGGAAAGGCCATTTATACCATGGCATTGTCAGCTATTCTTTTAGTGACGAAACAGGGAAATCTAGAAATCAGATGTGTGAACATACTCGTGCTTGGGTTCATGACTAGAAAAGGGATTTGCAATAAATTTCCAGTCTTTAAAAGCCTAAGAAATTAAAATTGTACTACTTTCAGCGGCATTCTGTTTATATATATGCATGGTAGACCTAGAGGCCAGGATTTTTAATTCCCTGTAGTAGAAGCCTCATGCAAAACGGAACAGAACTGTGTGCATCTGGGAATTACTTTGGCAATTGAAACAGTATAGAATCTATAGCGCTATACTATTGCTTCTCTGCACGGTCCCTCACTGATGGGCTTCAGAAAGGAGATCTTGAATCTGGCCAGTGTAGTGTTGACTGGGAGGCTGAACTGGATGAGGTTGACCTGCTGAGCAGGTGTGCTTTGTAAGCATGGGACAGGCATGGCTAGTGTTTAAGGAGAGAGAACTGGAAGCTGGAAGGTTTTGTGTACTTCTAGATAGTCAATGAATTTCATTGTGTCTGCAAAGAAATCATGTATCAGCTCTGTGGCTGTTGTCTCATATGTAAAGTAGAGGAGTGCTCTCCTGCTGCCTGTTTCTGGGGCGACTAAGCCTGCAGAGTTCCCTCAAGTGGAGGATGCTTTGGTAGTACCAAAGCCAGAATATTATTGCAATGTATTCATAACCTCTTCATTCAGCACCAGTTCTTCATACACAGTCTATTCTGGGTTCACAAGTGTGGTTTTCTCTTACCTTACATGAAGCTCTCAGCAAACAGGAGTGACCTCCTGGTGTCTCTCCCCTTTTTTTTTGTTTTGTGTATTCCAGCTCCACTTATTCACCAAACTACCATGCAGTGAAGAGGGAGTCAGAGCTAGCTCCGGGGGACCCTGCTGCCTTGGAGAATGAAAGGCAGATTTACAAGAGTGTGCTGGAAGGTGGAGATATCCCATTCCAGGGGCTGAGTGGTCTCAAGCGACCTTCAAGCTCTGCTTCCACAAAAGGTAGGTGGTTAGAGCACTAACCTCTTCTCCGTTCTGCACAGTGTTAAAAGCCAGGTGATATGGGGTGAACTGTTGAAAGGTTTAGAGTCCTATTTAAGCCAGTTGAGATTTATGCTGTCCTCTTCCTTGCCATCCCCAGTGTTCCCTCCTTTTTTCTCTCAGACCACACTGGCCAATATTTTTCATGATGCCTTTAACTGATCCAGGTTCCTCTTCTCAAGAGAGATCAGCTCCCTCCATCCAGCACCTCAGCCACACCCTACAAACCCTCATGTTCTTCCTCAAGGCTGCTTAGGCTGGCCTTGCTATACATCTGCTCCCACTGCCTTGCCATTCTAGAGCCCTTCTCTGCCTTTTCTGTTCTTCCTGCAGCAGTATCTCAGCAGGCCACACCAGTCTGCTGGCCTGGCTACCCTGGTGTAGCTGGTGCCCTGTGCTCCACAGCCTCCTGCCTGCCAGGGGTGTGCAGAGAATGCATTGACACTGAACCTGCTCACACTGAACCAGCAATTGCTGGCTGAACCAGCCCTGCAGGCTCCAGGAATGTGAGCCAGAAGAGACCAATCTCCTCTTCCCTCCCCCTATTGCAGACTCTCTAAAGGAGACAAGGAAGAGCAGGACTCCCATCAGGGAATTGTACTGGGGAATGTATCTCTGAGCCAATTTCAACCTAAAAATGGCTTGAGATGGGGAGAGGACTGGAGAGGGAATGTGCTGGGTTTCTGAACTGCTGTCCCTAAAAATAGTACATAACACCAAAAAGGTCTCTCTGTCTCCATCTTCCAGCTGTTTTTCAGCATTTTGTCAGGCCTGTAGGGCAGGGAGTCAAACTGGATCTGAACAAAAAAATCTGTTCAAACAGTTTTTATTCCCAAAACTGCAATTGAACCTGAATGGTTATTTTGACATTTGAATTTGAACTCAAATTGGAAACAGACCTAAAAACTGCAGTCTAAGCTAAAACCAGACTTAATCCTATTAAAAAAAAATGTCCTGATCTGACTCCTTGAATTTTAAAGCAACCATGGCCAACCACATTGTCTGGAGGATACTCAGCTTATTCCTAGTATGGGGAATCTCTAAGCAGGCATCTCTTGGGCAAGGTCAGCTGATGTAGTGTGCTTGTGCTAGCACAGTCAGCCTCTGATTGTTTTCTCCCTCCCAGGAATAAACTGCTTGGCAAGCACTGTGGTGAGACCATAGTAGGTGTGATTACAGGCTTGGTATTAAGCCATTTTGCAATGTTAGTGCCTCTGCATTCTTGCTGACACCCTGATCCTGCCCAGAGTTCAGCTGCCCTTTTCCATGGTGCCACAGCTTCCCTGGAAGCTCATGATGCTTAGCACTTTTTAGGAGGGTACCATAAAAGTGCTCCAGATTTGCTTCTGGCCAAGCCTCTCATTTTAGAAACATTAGCAGCACTTCACCTACTCCTGTAAGCGTGGCTTGTTTTGCAGTTTCTTCCTGCTTTTTTATATGTTTTGGAATTTTGTTTCTTTAAGGTGCATTTTATGAAATCCAAGCATGTTCTTTCTCATTTCTCAATAGCTTTCTAGCACTTAAGCTAACAGGTTGTATTTATTTTATTCTGCATGCTTACCAGTGGATCGTAAAGGTGGGAATGCTCATATGACTGCACCCTCTTCAGTTAATAGCCGAACCCTTAACGCTAGTCATACCGGTATGTTAGGTCATGCATGTAAACATAAGAAGCCCTTATCAGCTGCCAAAGCCTGCATTACTGAAATCCTCCCTTCTAAATTCAAACCCAAACTGGCAGCTCCAGCTGTTCTTGTGCAGGACAAGACGGGTATCTTGCTGTCTCATGAGAAAGCTCAAAGCTGCGAAAACCTTCGTAGCTCCACTGCTTTGTTTGATAATAAAAAGGCTTTCATGGTAGACATAGGGGAAAGCATAGAAAACATCTTCATGAAGTCGAAGCAAGAGTATGCCATCAAATCTGGCAGTACCATGAGCCTGCAGGAGTATGGCACCAGCTCTAGGAAAGGCTACCTGTTCCCTGCCTCCAGAAAGAGTGGGATGGAGTTTACAACGCTCTATAAAGACATGCACCAGATCAACCGGTCCAGGATCCATTTGGACACAGTCTCCTCCTGCAGCGTGAAGGATATTGCATCTCAGTTTGAGAATGAAGCAAAGGACAGGATGGAGCACAGCCTTAGTCGAGAGGATTCAGAGCAGATCCCCAAAGACACAGTTTCTTCCCGTATCAGTGCCTTCGAGCAGCTGATCCAGAGATCCCGATCAATGCCCTCACTTGACTTTTCCATTGGGCAAAACAAACCCACCACTTCTCTTCAGTCTAAAACTTTGCTGAGTGCTGCATACTCTGCAGAGATTCTTCTGGATTTGTCAAAAGCACACCAAGAAGAGAAGGATGTTGCCAGCTTTGCAGATAAATCCTCCCACTCCTGCAGCAATGTAGAGGACACGGCTTCGGATGTCAGTGATGTCATCCCTATGGACACACTTTCAGCTTGCACCGATGAGATAGATCTTCTCTCAAATGCCTCCAATGACAGTGGCGGCAGCAGCAGCAACCTGAATGGGCCTCAGAAGCATAAAATCAACAGATGCAAAGGCTCATGCCCAGCTTCCTACACCAGGTTCACTACCATCCGAAGGCATGAGCAGCAGCAGGCCTCCAGGAACCCTGATTCCAAAGGGGACTTCTATGGAGACAGGCACATGCTCCCCAGAAATGTCTACCTGATGAGCCCACTCCCATTCCGGCTGAAAAAGCCCTTCCAACACAAATCCTGCAGAACTCCACCCCCAGACTGCCTGGCAAGCCTGGCAGTGCCCAGCCCTGAGAACCCAGACGACCCCATACAGCTGCAGGGGAGCGTAGGAAACAAGAGCCACCACTCCCAGCATCAACCTTGCTCCAGAAGCAGGCCTCTTGCTCCCAGGCGCCGGTCCTCCTTTGACATTGTGGAGAGGCTTAGCTACTTCCCCACCGTGGGATCTAGCCGGGATAGCTTCGCGGGCCGGGCTGACACTCCTGACTCCTTAAACAATGGGAACCCTGTTTCATATGCCCTCTATCACAGCCTGGACACAAACAACAACCCGCAAAGTGAACTTGGGACGTACCTAGGAGGTGGTTTTTGTGTTCTTTACCGGTGTCCCTTTATTTGTCTTCTTCCATTCTCCTCCTCTTTTTTATCACAACCCTTGCATTTTTATGTCCCACCTTTACATCCCCTGACTCTCTGGTTTTTTTCCCCTAGTGTGTCTAATGTCCTTTGCGTGTCTTGCTGAGCAGTTTTGTTCAGGGCTTGTTAACAGCTGCACTTCTGAGAAACGATTTCCGCTGCCTTTCTAATCACATCAGGTTCAGTTTATCTCTGAAGTAGCTCTGGGTATGCAAGAATCTCAACATGAGATATTTCTAGTCCTGTATCATTTACACACATGGGAATTATAAAGCAAATGCAGATGATTTGCTTTAAGGAGTAGTTTCTCAAGGTCTAGTTGTGTGTGTGTGTGTGCGTGTGTGTGTATTAAACTTTTCTCAACAGTAAAATGCCAAATCATACTTTGATGGCCGTGAATCTTTTCTTCACAAAGTCCTTCTATGTCTTTACACTTTCCTGTATCATTATTTTCTCCCTATTCTTGGATCTTTGTTCACATGTACAGCCCAAAAGGGAAAAAAATGAAAATGGATAAATTATCAACATCTGATTGGCAATTTGGTCAATGGCAATTGAGAATCTTTACTGTCATAACAGAAACAAATTGTTTTAAAATACCTATTTTTTTCCTTTCTGGTTATGCTAGATAAATCCATGTGTGTTTTAACTTCCTTATGTTGTTTTGAAGTAGATTCAGAATCACCAAGGCATTTTGCACCAGTTGATTACATGGAAACTCCAGAAGAAATTATCCGCAGGCGGCATGATGATAAAGAGGTAATGCCCTCCTTTACAGCCTAATAACAGTAGTAGCAGCTCCACATACAAGAAATATAGCATTTAGCCTTATGTAAGGATGGCTCATATGTCCATGGCTATGTGTCCTGGAAGTTAGAGTAACAAGCAGTAACTCGTATGTTTTACTTTCAATACTCTCTGCCCCTGATTGGCTGTATAATGTGGATAGTCCAGTTCAGCTTGTTTCAAATAAACCTGATAGTTCTTATCAGTTGCACAAAAAGTACATATAGGGGCTTTAAATTATATAAGAAGTTTGGAAATGTATGTGAGATGTGGTACAACACCCCAGTACTTACTGAAAAAGATTGGTAATCTGTAATTGTTCTTCATGCAAGCCACTTGAGTCAGTATTAATCAAACTAGTGAAAACAGTGTTTTTCCTGTGAGGGTCCTCAAGTTTTGAACAGCAAGCATAAAATGTTTTAAGCTGTCAGAAAGTGGGAAGTTTTCTCCCAGTGCAAACTAGAGTTCTTTATGGTGTCTGAAGTTGTTGTTGACAGAATGCAGCAGTCCTTTTGAAATGTCTGGATAACACTGGGACAAGCTGAAATAATAGGATAGCCATATAGATGTTTCAGCACTGAGTGTATTCAAGCTGAGTTAAAGAAGTTATAAAATGGTTGCTTTCCTGGAAGATGGAATTAATTTCCCCTGCCTGAGGGGGAAAAAAGTTTTCCTTTTAGTGTTAACCTTCTGAGTTCAGATAATGTTTATGTGCTTTGAAATATGGTAAAACCTGCTCTTAATTCCTATGTGAAAAATGTTTTTTTGCTGTCTTCTCCTGTGAAAGTTAGTACTTTCCCCACTTCTAAAATCCAGCATAAAAACTCGTGTAAGATCAAAAACCTGAATTCAGTAAGACTTTCTGGTTTCAAATGAGTTAGCACACAGCTGAACTCTGCAGCCTACAGCCAGCCCCTGAAGGTGAAAGAGTCCTTCTGCCCAGATACACAAGAATGCATGTTTCCATTAATGTGCCAGAGACTTTAGAAATCTCTGCTAATCTCTATAATTAGAATATTTTACAAAGTGTGTTACATGAGCCCAAAAGCAGTATGGGAGAACCTCAGTGTGGTTAGGCACTCTCCCAAGCTCCTTGCAAGGCTTAGGAGAATTTGGTGCCTCAGAACTTACCAGTGGGGCTGGTTCAGGTCTCTTGGAAGTCAATGAGAGAAACTCCTTTTTGGTTGATGGGGGTTTGGATCAGCTCTCTGCATTATCAGCAATCTTTTTAGAGGCTCCTAGGACCTGCCCAAAACTTAGAAAAAATCCTCATTGACTTCCATCAGCTTTGGATCAGCTCCTCTGTATGAGCTGGATTTGAGTTATGCCATAATGATGATGTACCTTCTGTGTTTGTAAAACAAAAGGGTATTGTCTAGTTAGTGGAAACAGTATTTGATACTGAACTGTAAAGCCCCAGCTATTTGCAGGGACCTCAGGAATTTTAAGTCACATTTATGGCAGCTTTTGAATGCCTTTAACTAGATGATTTACTGCCCATTTTATGCAATTTTATGGCAGAAACTTTTAGAGGACCAGAGACGGCTTAAACGTGAGCAAGAAGAAGCTGATATTGCCGCTAGAAGGCACACAGGGGTTATTCCAACGCACCATCAATTTATCACTAATGAGCGATTTGGGGACCTCCTAAATGTAGACGATACAGCAAAGAGGAAATCTGGGTCAGAGGTCTGTTTTAGTTACCTCAGTCTGCTGCTTGACCCAAAGCAATAATTGCCTCTCACAATGTTGTGCTTTAGGCCAACATTAGCTCTTCAGAGAATGTTGTTTGTTGTTTTTTTTTCCACCTTCCCCTTTCCCATTCTGGCTTCATTTAGATCTGCTTTGACTCTTATGCCTGGTAAATTAATTGATATCTCTATACCAAGCTGCATATATTAAAGCATGCCTGCTGAGAGTTGCTGGTGCACACCTGTGATGCATGCCTTTAAATATCAGCTACTTAGTCAATAAAAGGCCTCCTACATCTTCTGCATCATATTGCTACATTGTCTTCTTGTCTGTGCCTTATGCTTAGGAACTTCATGTCTTGATCCTGACCATGCAGCTGTCACATAGTTTTTTTAGAAATACGTTGTTTCTTCTCTTGAAATACGCTTAATGTCCTTTAGAAACAACCAGAAAAAAATCTCAGCATGTTTCACTGCATACAACCTGGTTGGACTTTCTGAAAGAGACAAAGGAGGAGGTACATATTTTTCCCATGAGCCCAAGGCACTTTTCTGGAGCGCTGGATGCTAGTCCAGGTGTTGTGGCCAAATGCCTTTCCTGCCTCACATGGATTGCTGCTGGGCTCTTGAGAGCAGCTCTGTTTCCCCAGAGGTGCTGCACTGTGGTGGCTGGGTGAGGTGCTCACCATGTGGATGGAGTACACCTGTCTGCCCTTTAGTTTCAAATGCTCTGGAGCCTCATGAATGTGACTGCTTCTTATTTTATGCTCTGTTACCAAAATGACTTTAAAATTGTCTGAATATTTTGTGGCCATTAGAAAACCAGCCAAGTAAAACTTTAGAGCCTAGGCCTGCTGTCAACATCCATTTTGGCTCTTTAGCCACTGAAGACTTTTTTTAGACATGTGCCTATAATTTATTCATATTTCCTCTTCACCTTTGTCTCTTTCCTACCAATCAATACAGAGTACATGGGTCACATTGTAGTATTCAGCAGGGCCAGGTAATAATCAGTAGGAGCCACATCAAATAATATCCTACTGTTTTTCCCAGCTAAATTTTGCTTTTCCATTCAAATATCAAGAGAAATTTGGTCCTGGAGCCCCAGTAACTGTAGTTACTGGAGCAGCTTTCATTTGTTGGGGTTAGTTGCATTTAAAAGTTGACTGCTGTTAAATCCATTTCCTGTAGAGCTCCTAATTACTGCTATACCAGAAGTTGGCACTTTGTGTCCTGGTGGGAGATGCCCATCCAGCACATATGGACTGTAATACCAGTTGCACGCAAGCTTGTAGCAGAATACCTGCATTCAATTTCCTCCCCATGCTAATGTTAGCTATGGAAGAGTTTGGGTGATTTTCCTCACAAGAGGGTTGAAAATCTAATTATTATTTTAATATATTGATTTTCTTTTTTGATCTTCAGATGAGACCTGCTAGAGCCAAGTTTGACTTTAAAGCACAGACACTAAAGTGAGTACAGCTTGTTACTCCTACCTGGAGTGTTCTTCCTCTGCTTTTTCCCCTAGGATGCTGCGTTTTTGAAGTGCCATATGGTTGGATTCATGTTTTGGGGTTTCAGTCCAGCAGCTCAAAGCAAAATTGTCCATAGTAAGGCAGGGAAAAGTAATATGAACCTTGCAGGTCAAAGCATCTAAAGGACCTTTAGGAAAATGTCTTCTTTCGTCTCTATCCCACATGATTTTTAGGACAAACCTGCATTCTTTACTGCAACAAGTGAGTGCTCTGCCCGGCAGGTGGGTGGAGCCACAGGAGAAGAACATCTTTTTCACTGTACAAAGCATAGCCCGAGGGCAGAAGGGACTTAAACAGATACCTAGCTTTAAGCATGTGGGCCCCTGGCTCAGGATTTTCCTGATTCAGAACATGTAAATGTGCAGAGTGGTCACTGCTCTCCTGGCATCTGTGGATACATCAGCGGATGTTTCAGATGTCATTGTTGTACCTCCAAGCCCTGTTGTGGTCCTTTGTGTGAATCCCATGGCACTACTTGTTCTTTTTGGGAAAGACTGCTGTGAAGAGAAGGCCTGGAAAGCCTCTTTCTCTGCATGAGTCTGGAGAAGCTCTCATTTTAATGTTGCTAGGGAGGGAAGAAAGAAGAACAGAATTCAGTGAAGGACCTGTTGGTTTTTGTCTCAAGTGCTAATGTCCTGAGAATACTTTTTATACGTTCTATAGGTGATGATTTTTAATAATTTAAATAGGATCTCCCCAGCACCTATAATAAAACTGAGGCAGATTAGGTGTAGCTGTTGTGTCCCTTGAGTAGAATATACCAGGGTGCCAGACAAAAGTAAAGCAGAGCTTGTAAAAATAGTCTTAGAAAAGGCTGTGTTGTTTATTTTCCTCTGGGGACCTAAGTAGTAAGTTTATGAGCCTAGTACAAGCTGGCCACAGTTCTTCAAGCTGCAGACATTCGTAATTTTAGCACTGAAGTCTGTCGATGGAAATTCTGATTTTTAGCCCAGTTGAGGTCAGTGATTGCACAACCACAAGCTGACCATCAGTGTAATCATTGCAGGATCAACATCGCCATGTGAAGATGTTCAGCTAACCAGCAAACTAGCTCAGATTAAAATCATGTGTCTCTTTGGAAGGCACTTGTGACATGGCTGTTTCAAAACAGGAATTGAGGGCTGCTCATCATATCCAACATGGAAAGTAGCCAGTGTCATATTTGGCTTGAGCTTGACCCTGTTGCTTCTGGAGAGTGTATGGTTATTAGAGTTCTCGCGGGCCAACTTTTTTGACAGGATGCCCAAAGAGCAAGAGAGGTCTTGCACATCACAATATGAACAGAGTAATCCTCAACATTTAACTTGCGCTTTGGGTGGAGCATGATATGTATCAACATGCTGATGCAGACCTTGGTACCTAGGGATTGCTGGACAGAAAAAGAGCACATCTGTTCTCCTCCAGTGAAGTTCTGATGGAGTGCTTGTGTTGTTAACAGGGAACTTCCTCTGCAAAAAGGAGATATTGTTTACATTTACAAGCAGATTGACCAGAACTGGTTCGAAGGTGAACACCATGGCAGAGTTGGCATCTTCCCACGATCATACATAGAGGTAGCTGCTTTCCTTGCAGGTGTTCTCTTTGTCCACTCCCTTTCTGCCAGAGGCCAATTTATGGGCTTCGTGTATGAGACTTAGCTGATTCTGTTTGTTCATTCTAGCTCCTTCCACCAGCTGAGAAGGCCCAACCCAAAAAGCCATTACCGTTACAAGTATTGGAATATGGAGATGCTATTGCTAAGTTCAACTTCAATGGGGATACCCAAGTGGAAATGTCCTTCAGAAAGGTAGGACTTCTGTTGTGCTGATGAATTGAATCCAGACATGATGATGTTTTTTAGCATTAGTAACTTGCAATTTCCAAGCTCCAGCTTGGATGAACTCTGTATTCAGGAAGCATTCATCTTCATCACCCATGTTTTTAATCCACTGTCATTATGTAGTGCATTGCAGTTATTGTTGCAGGTAGGCTAAATCAAGATGTGCCAATTGCTACCGTAGGTCTAACTGAGAAGATACTTTGAGCACAAGTGCTGGAAACATGGCTCTGCAAGGCAAATTAAATACTTGGTGACAGGTCTCTCCAGGTTGATTAGATTCAGTGGAGGCGCACACCGTTACGTGATAATGGTGATTTAGAAAAGAAGGAAACTGAATTCACCTTCCTCACACTACAAGCCAAATCACTGAGCAAGCCACATTCTTTGGTACTGAAGTGACTGGCTAGACCTGACTGCAGAGTGAAGGTAGGGGAATGAGTTGTGTTCAATGGCTGTTCAGAGCAAAGTCAGCTGTATTTAGATTAAGTAGCAGAATTTCTCCATCTCAGCCAGCTTTCTGTTTCGATGCTCAGATTAGATCTTCTCTGTCTTCTCTTTTAATTATATATGAAGGCAAGGCTTGCAGTGTATATTAAGGATCTGGAAGTCACTTTATTTGTCAGCAAAACAGGAGAGACCATAGAGAGACTTAGGTTAAACTGCAGACCTGTGCATATTTTCTGTACACCTCATACCCCTGAGAGTCTCGTGGTCAGCCTGAAACTGCTGGTTTCCATTTTTAACTGGCTTTAGCAAGTAGGGTCTTGAAAATGTGAGCATAACTGAGTCTGCAGACAGACCAAGTCAGCACCAGAAGATCTGCAATTTTTTTCCTTCTCTGAGCTGAAAAACATAATTCCCACCCAGAGTTTAGGGTTAGTATAATTGGAAATAGGCTGACAACCACCAATTATTTTAGGTCAGCTGCAGCAAGATTAAAAATGTAATCTGCTTTGGAATGATGAAACATATTAAAATCAGAGCTACGTTGCTATTCCTTCCCACAGGGTGAAAGGATCACGTTGATTCGACGAGTGGATGAGAACTGGTATGAAGGAAGAATCTCTGGCACCAGTCGCCAGGGCATCTTCCCCGTCACTTACGTGGAGGTGCTCAAACGGCCAGTGGTCAAGAATGCCATTGACTATCCTGACCCACCAGTGTCCCTCTCCCCCAGCCGCAGCGTGACAGCTTCACCACAGGTATTGGGACTAGATGCAGCAAGGTTCAGCACCTTATAAAACAGAGGGATATTGCCAATCTTGTGCAAGAAGCAATAGCTGAAAAAAATCTTTATTTAAGACTAAAATAGTCTCCCTGCAGTAAGCTGCAACTGCAGGAAAAGGTGATGTTTCATTTACCTGAAAGGTTAATGAACAGATCATTTGGGGATTTGGAGACTCAGCATTTAATCTCTTGTAGCTTGAATCCAGGCCAGGTTGAAAGGGCTGCAGTTCACAGCCATGTGATTAAATTTCACTGCCGGAGATGGAATGAATTGGTGATCCAGCTTCTCCTGAGTATGTGTTTACACTTCACACACCTTTACTGTGATGAGGAGAATTTTATATTATGACTATTAAAAATGTATCATAGTCTGTAAGAGTTATGTTGATCCCAGTCAGCTTGACTTAAGCTGTATACCTGCCCCTGTATGATCTAACTCATGACCAAGGTTTTTGGAGACAGGGTCAGGAGAACAGCCTGTATTATTTGAAACTGCTGCTAAATGAAGTCAGGTTTTGAGAGCAGGTCAGTCTTAGATCTTCCATGAATATTAGATTCACTATAAACTATACTGCAGTTCAAAGCAGAAATCAAAATGGCCCCAGGTAACCACATGGGGATCCCAGAATGTTTGCCGTGGCAAACTTATCATGGAGATAGAGTCTCTAAATCCCTTTGTTTTGCTCCCATCCTGCAAATACTCATGCCAGAAGAAGGTCAGCATACATGTGTGGGTCATGGCTGTGAGGTTCTGGTGCATCTCCCTCTCAATCATGGGACCAAAACGAGGCCAAGACTGCAAGAAGCATAAGTGGAGAATTGGGATTGGGAGGAAGGGATATATGGTACAGAAAGGATGGGAAAAAAAATGCCATGACTCATGCCTGTTGTCTGTCTGGATCTTTCCTAAAAGGAGTATTTTTAGTCTTAGTCACTGTGTAAAGAGGAAAAACTTGTTGCTTGTTTGGGATTCTCAGTCAAAGTGAACCTCAGCTGAGCTTTTCTGTGAGCTTGGCAGCCTCTCCATAGCTGTGGCCTATCTTCCACAAGCTCCCTGTAAGCTTCTCACTTTGATGGAAGGGATCATATCCACCTTTTTTTGGTTTCCTTTGCTATTCTTTTGATTCCTCCCCTAGTAAGTCAGTACTCCCCCTAGTTTTTTGCCTGACTTGGCTGAGGACTGAGAAACAGTCTGACCAGTGCTAATGTAGCTGTTCTCACCGATGCTGCTGGTGGTAAAAGCTAAGGGCAGGACTTGGTAGTGTGTTCTGCCCTTATAAACACAGGACCTGTTTTAATCACCTGAAGAGCAAATAGCCATGGCTGGCTTTTTTGATCCCTTTCTCCTGCGCAGCTTCCGCAATGCATGTTTCCTGAGGAGCAGGCATTGCTCATGCTAGAGTTGGGTAAAGTCAAAGTTCATTGCAGCAGCGAATTCTGGCTGGATCCGCGGTGTGAGTTGCTGGGGCCCCAGCTATTGCTGCCAGGTCGGTCAAATGCTGCATTCTGCCATCATGATGGTGGCTTCAACTACTCTCTGAGGGACTTAGTGCTTATGGTATGAAGTCAGAGGCCTTCCACAAGGTGTTCTGTGTCTCAGATCCTGGCAAAGGCTGGAGAAGGGTATTAGCAGCACAGATACAGGCTGGACTCTGTGGTTGGAGTAACTGTGGGGACAGCATGTTCTGCAACACGGCACACCATCTGTAGAAAACTTATGCATGTGGTCACAGATCTGCTTCTCTCCACACTTGCTCTCTCTCCTTTTACTTTTGCTTGGTTTTGTATTTCCTTTATTATTTTTTTGTTCACTTTTTTCTTTTTCTCTCCTGCTTTTGTCTCCTTCAAGTCTCCCAGCTCTGAGCTGCTCCATACTCCAACTCCTCCGCCTTTGCCTTTTGTGCGCCGCGCTTTGTCTCCAGAGGTGCAGGCGGTCACATCCGAGTGGATTGCTCTGACCGTGGGAGTGTCTCCCAGCACCACTCCTGCCATAACTCCTCCATTGCCTCCTCCGCCTGAAGCCTCCCTCTCTCACACTGACTATCTCTCGCCTTCTGCTGCAGCCAGCCCTTCCCCCACAGTCAGCCTCCACCATTCTCATCTCTCTGGCTCCTCGACTCCCAGGTCCATTAAATCCCCATTGCCCTCTTCCTCATCCAGACCTCAATCCTCTGCCCACAGTTTCTACCAGGCCACTCCACAAAGCGAAGAAAAGTTTGTTGACTCCCCTCCTCCCAGCGTGACCTACTCTAACTCCTCGCGCTGGGCAGTGGAGAGCCCCGAAAGCATCCTCGCAGAGCAGCGCGACACCACTGCCAGCCAAGCCTGGCTCCAAAAGACAGGAGAGGGCAGCAGCCACCCCGAGCAGAGTGCTCATGCTGTCCCCAAGATCTCTGTTGAGCGCTGCCTGAAACCATCCCAACTAGACATGCGTGCAAGCCCAGAAAGGAGACCTGTGGGTTCCTCTGAGGACAACCAGTTGTGTCAGGAGCTAATGGCTATTGTTCAGGGAGGTAAAACAGAGAAAAGAGACGTGAGGAAAGGTGATCTGGGAAAGTTTCAAAGCGGGGAAAAGAAGGTACTTCTCCTGCATGTGTGTGTGCTGCTCTGAATCGCTGATTTTTATTTAACTGGTGGGTTGAGGTTTGTGCTGCTCTGCTGGCAAAGCAGAGCCAGTGGCTGCCACATGTCATTTTGATGATCCTAAGACATTCCTTCAGGGGTCACCAGTGGCATTCACTTGACAGCAGATCAAAGTTTTAGAAGAGGGCTCAAGAGCAGTATAGAGAAAATTATTTTAGAATAGATAACACAGGACTGGCACAATCAGTCACATCTAATGAGGTGATTGTCCCAGACAGTGGCTATTACCAGATGTGTCAGTTGAAAACATCATACAGGCCCCACAGTGTAGAATACACGCAATTTCTTGCTAATCAGAGATTTTACAGTGTGCAGTGAATCATTTTGGTTATAGAATTTGCTTGTTTTTCTGAAAGCCAAGGACTGAAAAGCATTTTAAACATCAGCCTGGCTCCTGTAATCACAAAAGGTGTCCCCTGTTGATCCTGGAGCCTGTGGTTTAGTGAACCTTAGTCTGGGGTGTGCATGACTGAGGGAGTCTTGATTGTTATCTGTGTACTGAGAGGAAGTTACTACCTTTACATTTCTAAAATTATGTGAAAGGCTCTAGCCGCAAATGAGAATTAGACCTAGTGATGCTTTCCCCCAAGAGTTTTTAGTTATATGTGGCTGTATGTTACAGTTAGAGGAAACACAGCGGGAACTCTCCAGTAGCTTCTACAACATATCTTCTGCCCTCAGTCTTTGTATAGGAAATATATGCCTTACTTTGCAGCTCTCTGTTGCCTTGGATCCCACTGTGGGATACAGCCAGCCCAGTTACACTGCAGCACCCCAGTGCGTGGAAGTTTGGAGAATTTGAAATCATAGAGTTAGAAATGCTGTCTTGATGCAGTGCAGTGGCCTCCATGACATACCCCATCTAGCCAACATTAAATAATGAGAAACCAGGGTTTCCAAGATGACATGTTTCACACTGGGAAAACTTACGAGAAATAATTTGATTTCTGCTTGAATCATAACCAGAAGTCTACTGGGAGCTGTGTAAAGACTGTACTGTTTACCATCTAGACATACTTTTAGTAGCATTTTTTAGACTTAACCTGCATGTTTAAAACAGAGTGAGGTGGTCAGCTCAGGCAAACCAACTGGAGACTGCACCTGTCCTTGCATGGAGTTACTGTTGCTGTGTGTGCTTCAAATTTACTGGATAGTAGATGCTCTTATCACTAGCAGTAATGGTGATAAGAGAGTGTGTGCCAAGCTGACCAATTTTTCTTTTCTTCAAAAGACTGCAGACTCAAAAGTATCCTCTTCATCTGCTCCTCTCTCTTCCTCTACCCTCTCTTCCTCTACTGTCACAACACAGCCACCTCCCAGACTTACACGCAGAGTCAATAGGCCACAGGTAATCATCTTTGCTGATTACTCTTCCATTACTTAGAGTTGTTTCCATGCCATGCCATTGTTTTGTCACATGCTTATTTAGCCATTCATTGATTACACAGGTGAGATAATTTTCCTCTAATTTAGGATTTTTATTTTAAAAAAAATTACTTCCAGGCTGTGCAGAAGGGCAGGTATGGGCAAAATCTCAGGGCTTACTTAGTTCTGACCTTGAGTTCCTACAGCTTGATTGCATTATAAGGCAGTGTCAGTGGCCTTCTTAGTAGGAATGGTGTAGCACAAGAAAATTTGGTTCAGGTATTGTTTAACCACCTGAGATAAGGATTCAGGGTTTGAGCATCTCAGAGCTGGGGATAAGGCATACACGACTTGGTACCCACAATACCAGGGGCCTGCTCTGGTCTTCTCAGGTAGGATTCAGAGGTTGTAAGCTCTCTTGCTGAGACCTACAAACATTTTTAAAGAGGGATGCAGTAGGCTCTGTGCAGCATAGCTCAGCCTCAGCACTGTGTCTGGGGTGCCCAGGGTGTGGGAATGAGCAATGCTTACATCTGCTAGTGCCTCATCAGTCCTTCAAGGCAGCTTCCACAAGATGGCAATATATGAAACAGTAAGTTCATAATTAGCAAAAGCTGGACTGAATTTGTAGTGATGAGTATTGGGGAAGCAATCTTTGGCTTAATCAGTGAACCAGGCAAGTTGCTCATGTGTGATGAATGTGGGAAGTAGTTGCCAATGTTACTTTCTTGATTAGTTTAAGAAAAAGAGACAGCTTAAACCCTGAAATTTTCCTATTACCTTTCCTCATTTTCTTCCACTTGTCAGCTTACACAACTTTTTACTGAACAACCACTTCCTGCTTCCCTTTCACTTTCAATAGCTATGTCCAATAGAATACATATTCTGCTAAAATAAATGTTAAAAATCCATAGAAGTCTCCTGTGTTGGCCTTTCTCCTGAGCTCTGACCTGCTTGATCCTGCTGGTGCTTGCACTGGATATACGTGATCCAAAAGAGCAGGAGCAAAGAGCCACGTTTAGCTAAAGATGTTTCTCTCCAGTGATGATTAGCACACAGTTCTATTTTGGGTGTTCCACCTGGTTGTAACAAGACCCTGTGGCCTTTCTTTGGAGTCAAAGTCAAGTCAATATTTATATTTTATATGCCTTGACAATCGGAGCATATTGTCAGTGTCAAGTTAAAACTGTGTGACATTAGCAGTAGTCTTGACCTCCTTTCCAGCTCTGGGTCTACAGTTGTTTTAGGGAGCAGGAGTGGTATTTATATGTGCAAATGACTTCTCATTATCTGTGTGACCCATACAGAGGCTGATAGTTTCAGCAGAACTTCAGGTATTACCCTGGAGGCTTGTCAAAAATCTGTACCTCTTAACTGATTTTAATCAAATGAGAAAAGCACTTAGCAGACACAGAAATGAGACAGTAAGTTTGGGTTTTCCTTCCATTAGTGTCTATCCCTGGTGTTTGAGGTACTTTATTATTTTGAATTTTAGTTTTCTTTCTCATTATAGAGAATCTCTCCAGATATGAAATTCTGACCCAGGGTTATTTGCAGGTTTAAGACCCCTTTAGTATAGGACTGGTGTAAGGACTGTGTTCTTGCCTGTTCCATCAAGCAAAAATATAAATTGCATTGGCTCTTTAAACTGTTCTGAGGTTCCTTTTTGTTTATTTTCACAGTCCAAACTAAAAAGAAAAAAGAATTACCTCACAGCATGTGAAGATATTTCAAGTATAACTTACAGATAACTTGTTTCGATATTCTAGTAAAATATGTTATTAAGGAGTAATGTAATCTATCAAACTAATTTATTTCAGGGAACCTGCAGGTATTTTCCAGTCTAATTCCTATTCTATTCTGGGATCCTATTAGCACAGTGTGACAGTCAGCAGTGGTGCCAGCAAGTGTGTGAGCAGTGCAGTGGCTTTGGCCCTGGGGCTGGACTGTGGCTGTGGGGTGGGGAAGGCAGGATTGGCTGCACGAGGGTCGCTGTATCCCCAACAGGAGGGATGTTGGTGGGGACCCATCTGCTCCTTTGCACTTGAACAAAACCAATCTGGCAGAGTGGTAATTCCACCTGCTTTTGGCTGGTAGAGAGGAGAGCATATGAGGTGGATGTTCAGACCTCCTGTTCTCCAGCACAGACCAACTACCCTTAGCATGTTCCTTGCTTTGCACCATGTTCAAGGTAAACTTTTACCCCCTCCAGTGGTTTTCTGTTGCTCCACACATTCAGCATGGCAATGTTTCTGCTGAGTGCTTGCTGTCCAAGGCAGAGCTGCCCAGCCTGCAGCAGGTGTTGGTACCCAAGGGAAATGCATTTTTCTGCTGTAGACACAGCCTTCAACTTCCAATCCAGGGTCCAGGGAGTCTTTCCACTGATTATGACAGCCTTCGGGTCAGGCTGCCCCCCTCTGCAGCCTTTTCAGTGTCCTTTGTGAGAGCTCTTCAGCCAGATTTCCATTTGCTTTCACCAGAGCTGGGCTTGGTGTGTGCCGGGTTTTTCCTTTTGTTTCACCTGGTCTGGGGAGGCCTCCCTGCTCTTGGTTCTTCATTCACATGTGGTAGCATCACTGCTGATGAGTGCCCTCCTCTGAGGGAGCACCAATTTGTCTGTCTTGTGTGTCTGTTAGTCTGTTCTGTTTCGCTTTGTCTCTGCTCATGTAGCTCTTTCTCTCCCACCTGAAATGGATGGAAGACACATAAACAAGAGCTGCAGAGGATGGATGCACCGATGACACTGAACTTCACTAGGAGCAGGGAGAGCACTGTTGAGCAGTCCCAGCATCTCTCTTCCTAACATTTAAAACCTGCCTCAGGGCTTTTCTAGGCTCTTAATGTAGAACCTTTTTCTCGTAATTTTAAAAACTTGTGATGCTCTTTAGATCCATCCCCAGGATCCATATGAGGTGGAAAGACTGGCCAGCTGTACTTTAGGGCTGACTGTACTGGATATTTGTATACACGGTCTGTAGACATGGAGACATAGAAACTTAAGCACTTGCTTAAGTTTATTCACTTAGTCTTAACAAAGCATGTAATGTGGCTGGGCGGGTAGAAGTTGAGATGTCCTCATGTATTGTGAATACTTGGTCACTTTTAGGGCCTTCAGCTTACCTTCATCAGTAACAGGGCTGGCTCAGTGTTTTGGGGGAAGTCTTGTATACTTTGGAGCTGTGCCGAACACTTCCCGATCCCTCAGCCACAAGAGAACCACCACTGTAGGCAGTATATGGACTGTCTAAACCCACGTTTGAAGAGCATTTGGACCTATAACACTTTTTTTTCTCTTTAATCTCTTCCTTCCCTGAAAGAATAATGTAGTATTTGGTTGGTTGACTTAAAAAAAAAACTTTTAAAAGCCACATAGATCATGCTATCAGGGTCACTTGTTTACATTGATGGGGTGGTACATTTACAGCCTAAAACTGTGGGATTTGGTCTGGTCAGTTTTTCATCCTGTTTAGCTAATACTGCATAGTTGCTGACTGGGGGGTGTTTCACCACCTCACTGCAGGACTCTGCTGTAGCCCTGGGAGTTAGTGCTTTGGTAGGAGCTGCCAGGATCTCTAGAGCAGAGGCCAGAGAGGATCCACTCAGTCATGTGCCTTGTCAGGAACTGGAAGCTATAGGAGAGCAGGGGACTGCTTGGCCTTTGCCCCTGCCTGGCTGCCTCACCGAAGTCCCTATAAGGATCCTGCCAGAAAAGGGAATGTGACCAGGGTTCTGATGCTGGACCTTCTGGTAATACATGTACAAGCCTGCACTGTGGAACATTCAGAGTCAGTGTCAATTTTTTTTTTTAGCTTTCAAATAACTAATTTAATTCATAGTTATTAATGCTTTTAGGAGGAAAAGCTGCTCAGGGAGGTCACAATTAATCGATGGGAAATGGACCATGTGGTCTTAGGAGCTCATGGAGCAATTTCAGCAGTCAATTTATTGGTTTGGAACAGAGAAGCACTTTCTTGAATTAAAAAAAAAAACCAACAACAAAAAAAACATTCTTACAGCTGCCTCAGCCTGGAAATTGGTTTTTCCAGCTACTTAACCACCTGGGTTAGCTCTGGTCTCATCAGATTTGATGCAATATATCCAGTTGGTCTGCACAATATTAAGTTTAAATTTGTTATTTTTTAATTTGCCTTTCAGGGCTGATGATAGGCAGGCAGGAGGGACTTCCAGAAATCCTGTGAGGATTTCAGGCTCCACAGTAAATGCATTGAATGCAAATTCCACTGCAATTAGTATATTGAACTTACATTTAAATTTCTTTCTATAGAAATATACATAGTAACTGAGCATTGTTTCATAGGGCAGTGATCCCCGATTCCAGCACCAGACAGTAGAGCTGACTACAAAGGAGTTGCTGTGGGGCTGGGTTGGCCTAGAGTGGGTCACAGTGCTCGAGAAAAGAGATGGTTTGCTTTAATACAGTGATGAACACAGCTCCAGGGGTCCAAGACGTGGTTCAGTGGAGCTTTGAGCTAAATGAGCTCATTGCCCTGCACTTCTCCAAAGTCTTTGAGCATGCTTGTGCTGAAGGTGTCACAGACCTCTCTACTCTCCACTTGTGCTCTGTCTCAGTGTGCCATGAGAAAGCAAGCTTTATACTGGAGGGCACTGCTGAGGTGAATAAAGAGGAGGACAGAAAGCTTAAACTTGAGGCCTTTGAAATTTAGTTTGAAAATTGCGTTGAATGATCACAGAGCGTGGCCATGCTCTGTATCTCACCTGATCCACTTTGCCAAGCAGCCCTGCAGGCAGTACACTGGCTCAGACATCCTATTTGCTCACAGCATGCACCTTGCTTTCAGTAGGTGTTGGAATATGTCAAAATATGCAAAACCAGTATGTGGATACCTGTGTGGCTTTTCCAGTGATCTTCCCCTTCCCCATAAAACCTCCAGCCTCAAACACCGATTTCCCTTTATGTGTCCTGGGACACAGTCCCTGTAAAGAGTTGTGACTGGGGACTGACGCAGGGCAGAGTTCAGCAACTTCGCTGGTGGTGGTGGTTGGAGCTGGGTTTTCCAGTCAGGGCCTCCTCTGACCTGAAGCTCTGCCTTGTTGTGGGAATTAATAGAACTTCTCAGATCCTTGCTTGGTAGAGGGTAGAGTGATTTTGTTGGGGCTACACGGCATCGTGCCTTTGGAGGACCTGCGCTGTTGGTTTTTTTAAAAAAAGAAAGCAAACTGCTTTTCTCTTCTGTGTCAAAGTCATTGAGGATTTCTCTAAAAACAGCAGCAGATGCCTTCCAGCATGCTTTTGGCCTTTCAATTTTGATGCTCTCAAGTACGTGTTCCTGTCCGTGTTCCTTTTCCCCTACAGGAATGCAGTATGATACTATTGTACCATTCCTGGCTGTAGCAGTGTCCATAACCTTCCACTCTGATTCCCTGCCCTAAGCTTCTGTTTTGCTGTCACCTTTCCCTTGCAGCATTCTGTGTGCTGCAGTGCTGTTGTGTTATTGTAGCCTCAATGTCTCTTCTGTAAATGAAGGATCTTGCTGTCCAAAAAGTATGGTGTAGGGGTGGGGAGGGGAAGAGTTCATTTTCTTTTGTTGTCTGCACTCCATTTACATTTATTTAATTCTGACCAATATAACATCTGCTAAAATGTCTTCCTTATCATTTGCTTGGTGATCACACAGCCTTCCCACCATTCATTGAGAGCTGGACCAGATCTCACAGAGTCTGAAAAGAGCTATGTGGTAAGGCCCCTGTTTAACTCAGATGTGTAGTCCTAGACACTCTTCACCCAGACAGTAACACTTCAGTACAAATAAAATGCCAGCACTATTTTTAGTTGCAAAGTAGGTGCATATTTATCTCTTTGCACATATTGTTTGTTTGCAACAGAAGGAAGGGAAATTAACAATTAGAAAAACAGTCACAGCCAGTGAGAAGTTGGGCTAATTGTGCTGCCAGACCCTGAGTATAAGTTAAATGAAGCCAAATGCATGAACGGAGCAGCCCAACCTCACCTTGCATTCTTGAACTGACTTCATAGTGTTTGGAATGGTGCCACTGCATAACTAATTGCAACCTCTTATGCTGCTGCTTTTAAAAATATGTGTAAATGTATTTGTTACAAATCTTCAAACTAAATGCCAAATTCTTCTGTATCTTGCCTGTTTTTCCATGCTTACACCTGGATCCCTTCTGCACTCCACTACCTGGATATTTACCTGGATCTACAACTCTTTTTTGTTTTTGTTTTTTTACTGGACTTACGTGCTGCAACTGGAATGTCCCATCTCTTCTTATCTGTATTTTCCCCTCCCTTCCCCCTGTTGACTGTCCTTTGGGTGTTCTTGGATGTCAATGCTGCCTACCACACAGGAAGCTGTTTGCAATGAAATCATAAACATTGCAGAAAAGTCTGTTCATTACTGCAGTACTATTTCTCAGCCTCTTGACTCTCGCCACAAGGTGACCTCTAATGACCATAAATCATCTCTCATCATTTCTCAGCAACCTCAAGCACAGCAGCAAGGAGCCAGCCCTGAGCGAAGTCAAACACCACGAGACATGTAAGTCCTTTTGGTTCCCATCTCTTCCAGGGGCCTTATTTCTGACTGGTGGTGAAGATAGGGAGGTATGAGACCTCTCAGTGTTTCAGCAGGTAAATTAGAATTATGTGAAAATGTCAGCTTTGCTTTAAAGAACAAAAGTAGCCACGTATCATCATAATGAGTTTCAGACTGTGCCCTTTCTGTTTGTATAGCACCTGAAACAATGACCTCATGATCCAGGACTGGGTCTCCATTACAGAGACTGTCTAGGTGTCTTTGTATCTTGAAGCTGGCAACAAGTTATTATCACCTTGCTATACCTGGTGATATGACATGGATCAATGTGTTCAATCCTGTTCTTAGCTTCTCACAGTACAGTGAGCCCCAACACTGATGCCGCTTGGTGCATTGCTGGCCAGTTCCACAGGTGAATTGGTAGCTGAGAGACCAAGGCTGAGATTTTCAAAGCTGTTCATAGGAGCTGCCACTAAGCCTGGTGGGGCCTTACACTGATGGTTTTGAGAATTGCAGCCTGCACTGTGTGCTGGGGACTGATGCTCACAGCAGTTGGCTTGTGAAAGGAGCCTTGGCTTTCTCTTTATGCAGAACAGGAAGTCTCACATCAGCTCTATTTTCATGCTCCATAGGCAGGGGACCCAAGCCTCCCCAAATATGCCCAAACATTGTTTCCACACCATAAGGATCCTTTCTAATGAATACAGGGTACCTGTGGTACAAGTGACATCTCAGGGCAGGATTCAGCCTTGGGTTTTGTTTCCACCATACCTCCTCAGCCATGATTTATCCAGCAACCTTAGTGCAGTAGAGTAGGCAATATATTTTTCTAAAGTCCTTTGCTGTGCCATTTGGTCAGTTATAGCTCTGCCTATGTGCCTGGGCAAGGGAACAGCTGTCTCATTTAGCCCAGGAATGAGTGTATCCAGGTTTTGGCTTGCACTCAGTAGGGTGTCTGCAATTGTACGCTCTCTAGGTGCTACACTAGGAAGACTCTGGTTGGTTGTCTGTGCAGACAACTACATGGCAGAAAGCGAGCAGAGGCTCTCCATGTATCCCACACAATGTAGGCATGACATTTTTTACTACCATGACCTTTTGACAATAGCGAATTCATTGCAGCTGGCTTCCACCTCTGAAAAGGAAAACACAGGTCCATATTGCATTGGACAATATGTAATAGGAATTAGGGGACGGGAAATATCTCCTCCTGAATGGGGAGGGAGGTCGAAGAAATCCAATAGCTAACATGTAGTATCTTTCTGGTTTTTAGAGTTAGCTACCAAGCCCTCTACAGCTACACTCCTCAGAATGATGATGAGCTGGAACTGAGGGATGGTGACATTGTCGATGTCATGGAGAAATGTGATGACGGCTGGTTTGTGGGTGAGTGTGACACTTGCCTCTCAGCAGAGCTTTTTGCGATGAGCAGTTTTGCAAAGTGTCTGGAAGTTGCCTTCATTTGTGGGGTCAAAATGGTGAAAAAAATTGACTCAAATTTTTCCATAATTTCCCATCTTTTCCCACCAAGAACATTAAAATTAGGCTGCAGGGTGGTGGAGCTTTGTTTTCCTTGCTAGGTCTCTAGTACTTCCTTTTTTATCTTCTTAATATCTCCATTCCTCTTTGTCCTGATCCTTCTTGCTCACACAGGTGGCAGAGCAACAGAGGGAAGAAAAACTGGATTTCTGTAGCATTTCCAAAGCTGAGGGAGCCATGACTAGTTACAGAAAGTGGCAAGTAGGGAGTGAAGGCAACACATGGATGGGGGTTGCAGTCCCTGAAAATCCAGCCTCAAGTGCGTGTTTAGCAAAGTCCTTTACCTTCAAGGAGCGCGAGTCTGGACAGCGTTCTCAATCTCAGCATTTCAAATCTAGGCTTGCTATCTCTTCGTAAGGGAGATTAGCTCATTTACACTGAGAGGAGTTTGACTTGCAACTTATAGGCCCAGGAGCTTTCACCAGCACCTTATTAATTGTTAAAGAGGAAGACCAAAGATGCTTAGTAGCAGCACTAGTTGTGATCTGGTCTGTACCAAAAGGCTCTTTGATTAGGGCTCCTATTTAATATTAGAAATCAATGCCTGCAGGCCGAAGAGGTTGCCACCTGTACCTTTTTAAACCGTGGAACCTTCCTTGCATGTCTCCATCTTACTCTGTCTTCCTTGTGTTTTATTTTGCAACAGGTACATCCAGGAGAACAAGGCAATTTGGCACCTTCCCAGGCAACTACGTGAAGCTTCTGTACCTGTAAAATAACAGTGATCCCACCATGACAATGATGGGATTCCTTTCCAGATGGTGTTTTTAAACAGTGAAGAAACAGACAATTTATGAATGTAATAGACAAGAGATGAGAAGTGTTAGGAGGATGTGGTTATGTGGTACACTATTGAGTTGAATGTGTAGCCCTGCTTCCATGGAGTCAGGGTGTGATTTGTTTGCTGAAGAAGAGACAGTTTCTAGTTTACAGTGCTGCCTTTGTATATTCCTCTCCCTTCCCCAGCAAGAGTTTTGATGATAATCTTGATTTGTACGGAGTACTTACCTCTGAGAAGGCTTCAGGGAAGCACATGGTATAGGTTTTGTTTGTGTGTTGAGGTAGGATAGTGCTTTGGGGCAGTACTCAGCCCCGCAGCTGATCACATTCGTTGGCACAGTTCAGGAGGCCAGGCTTGCTGCCCAGTTTCTGCCTTGCTGAAGACTCACTTTGCTCTGCCTTCCAGTTCCATAGAAAACCCCTCCTTCATGTCTTGCATCTTAAGACCCAGCAGAGGCAGAGGACAGCTGATACAACTGAACTGCTGAGCTCTGTGTGGAAAAGGAGTTTGGGACTGGTGGTTTAATCCAGAGAGGTCAGCCAAAGCATAAAGCAAATGCAGATACGTTTAATAACGTATTACCGATCTCCGCGAGGTTTTTTCTTTTGTGCAGGGTGTGTGTGTGAGTGTATTGTGTGCATCAAAATGAACTGAGTCCTGTTTTTTTAAAGAGAAATCAGCCTAGCTTTGACATTTATCTGCACAAAGAATAGAACCAATAAACAGAACATCCGTGAGGGCAAATCCTGTTTATGAGTCCTACGGCTGTTCACTTTCTCTGCTCCTCCTGCCCTGTTGCTGGCCCTAAAGGATCACACACCTTTTGCAGAATATGCTTTGGGATGAAGACTTTGCTTCTTTCCCAGCATTAAATCTTAGAGGCTCCGATACATCTGAGCAATGTATCACTGAGGATGCCTTTTTTTTTGCATTTTGGTTCCAGTTTTGATGGTAGGTCTCAAATGAATACATGCATTTTGGCTGCCTCTTAGTCATACAAAAAAGTCTAATCAATTTGGAAGGCTGTTCCCGGCAGTTATTACCAGTTACATAGATTTGTATTTCCTTGAGGGGGAAAAAACCCCATGGCTTGGCTGTATGTTTGCCTGTAAATCCACTATGAATACTCTTTTGATAGACTTTTTGTTATTAAGAAAAAGCATAAACAAAACCGGTTCTATCAGACTCTGCTTCCTACAATTACCGTACAAATAGCAAAGGGTTAAATTGCTATTTTGTCATAAGCCGTATTTAATAATATAAAATGCCTATTTTTATGCTGATGCTTTTATACAGATTTATTAAGAGTAAACTACAACTAACTGTTAGCACGACTTGCAATGTTTTGATAAACTAGCCATGCTCCTGGGTTTGAAATCAAGTAGGCTTGTCTTCCGTCTCGGTCAGCGGAAGAGAAGACTCTGTGTCTCAGAAGTTTGACTGTAAATATGTATATTTAACTTTGTACAGACAATGTACTTACCTTGTATAGAGAAATAATTTAAACACATTGAGTGAAGGGAGGGAAAAAAAGGCAGTTGTGAAAGGTTGGGATTTTTTTCCACTTTTATTTAAGTGATGGAATTCCATGTATGTTCACATAAAGAGTTCTAGCACAAAATATTCATTATGAAAGGGTTTCAGATATGACACAAAGCACCACTGTTTATTTTCTGCAGGAGATATCTTGAATCCAGCATCTTATTTATGGGTTTGTTGTTCTGCTTTGGGTTTGCCCTCCAGTTATTTGCAACAATGTTTAGGCCTGTTGCTAAGATTGGATAACACCAAATAAATCTATCCAGCAAAGTAACATGCTGATATTGATTGTATATAACATACTCATTGAAAGGTTAATATTCTGTTCTTGCTCTTGCCAGTTTAAGTTAAACACAAACACACACACACACATACACAAGACACGTATCCACACAAACCGCAACTTACTTTGCGTTGATTTTTTGTTTCTTATTGCAGTGGATTACTATTTGACAATTAATAAATGGAATTATTGAATTACTATTGTGTTCCTTGTATAAATTATTAAATAAAACCTGCTCTGGTTGTTCCTGTAGCAATGCACTTTTGTACTAGTGCCCTGCTGCGGCTGTCTTTGTATCCATACTGACCTGTGGGTGTCTGCCATGGGCTTCCCCACTGTCCTGCACCTGAGGATCCTGCTTGTGATTTGGCTTGAGCTCACCAGTTTTCCTTCCTGAGCTGTAGGCTGGCTGTGACTTTTGCTTAAAGAAACCAAGGTGTGGAAGCCGAGGAAAAGCTGGTTTACACACAGATCTCACTGCAACGTGGTGTCAGGGTACAGTTGCTGTGGCATGCATGCAGACCCGGAGGTCAGGAGTACACCCCACAGGGTCTTTGTGACCTCAGATGAGAAGACCACCCAGGTTAAGTCAGACAAGAAACTCCAAATGCCGCCCTGTGTAGGAAGGGATGTCAGTTGATGTTGGGCTTACGTGTGTATTTTTAACCCTGACTTGGGTCAGAAGCCTTAAGACACTGCCTTCTGGTAGTGGCACCCTGGCAGGGCAGGTATGGCTACAGCATTAACTCATGGGGTTTGTGCAAGGTCTGTGGTGATCATGTCATGTCTCCCAGCCCTGCAGCAATACACCTAGCTGGGACTTTTTGGGTGTGCCTTGTGTAAGGGAACAGTCCCTGAAGGGAGTAGGGTGAGGGAGGTGCTGAGCTGCCTGGGTGGGCTCACTGGGGCCCAGTAACATACAAGTACCCAAAAAATGCATCCTGCACCTCCACCCGTTTGGTGCCTGCATGGTGCCTGTGCAGAACTGTGCTCACCCTGAAGACTGGTATTTCACGAGGAGTTTCAACTTCTTAGAGACCTCCATCTCAGACTAAGCCAAAACTGGGCAACAGATTCAAACTCTGCTGATGTAACCGGATAACCAGGCAGATAGATAAACGTCATGGCTGCACTCAATGATTTTAGGAAGTCAAACTATAAACAAGCCAATCCTGAAACCAAACTACCGGGACAGCAAAAGCCTCAAGCTATTTTGCATGTTTTTAGAAAGTACACAGACACAAGCCCTTTTTTATTTCACAGGTCACTTTATATAAAAGCCAGAGGGCAGCCTGACCATGGCTTTGCTGCAGTGACAAGTACTGCTTGCCTTTGCTTTACAGCAGCCTGGACAGGGAGGGGAGAAACTCATCTGTATCTGCTGAACATGGGTATTTACTGATGTCACTCCCTAACCTAATCTAAGGTAAGGAAGCTAGAGGTGCTAGTGACTGCAGAAGCTGGGCAAGCAGAGAGGAGAAGATGACCCAGTGGTGTGCAACAGCCCTCTGGAAATCCCGCACACCCTGTGGCAAAGGAGCTCTCGGTGTCACTTTCTTCACTGCCATGAGATGTGTGATGATGTCGTGGAGGAACTACTTCTCTCTGCTAGAGATGAGATTAATAGTCTGGACGCATGGACGCTGGAAAGAAATAGCCTGGAAAGAATAGTGAAAAGACGAACTAATGCAGGAAAAAGGGTGCAGCCACGAAAGGGAATTGCAGAAGCAAGGGTGTGCCTTGTGATGGGATCATTTGTGGCTGTGTCTTGTAGGGCCAGTACCTGGGTGACCTGCATCATCCTTATTTGCTGCCTGCTCCATGCTCCCCAGCTGTGGCTGAAGCCCAACTTCAGCTGCAGCTTGCTGCTGTTGTGCTTATGGGTGAGCTGTATTCTTTAACTAAATAAGCAGCAATGCTTGCACTCCAGTTGTAAATGCCAGTGCTGTTGCTGTGACCAACCTCCCAAACTTGTACACCATCAGATTACTGAGGGCTTAACATGCAACTGGAACAACTACTTTTCCTGAATCACAGCTAAGAAGGTTGGCTGAAAAACCTGTATAGAAGAATTCCTTTTGTTGGTGGTACTGTGCTTAAGGGGCTAGAGATAAACAAAACGCTACCTAAATCAGTGAGCCTAGGATAAATTAGCAGAAAGGTAATACCTTTCCCAGGCTCCACCCTCACTCATCAGATCCTGGAGAGGAAACTGCAGGCAGGGCCGCTTATTTCCATCGCCCCCATTAGGTTTCAGAGTTAACATTGCTCCAGGCTGGAGAGTATTTGCCTGGGAGATGCCGCACCGGGGCACTCCTACGTGCGGCTGCCTGCCGGAGGCTTGTCCTGCCTGCCAGCAAGGAGCGGGTGGGGGCGCCGCGATTCCCGACCCCGCCAGCCGCCCTCCCTCAGGAGGGCCTGACCCCAGAGCGCGGCGGAGCGGTTTCCTACCCGGCAAGGCGGCGGGGAGCGGGCGCTGCTGCCCCCGGGGCGGGGCGGGAGCCGGGGCGGGGCCGGGGGCGGGCCGGGCCGGTGCGGCCGGTGCGGC
>VXBT01012611.1:524174-615997 GCA_013400235.1 Oriolus oriolus
TGCCCGTCTCTCTTCGGAGTCCTTCTTCCCCCCTCCCCCCCCCCCGCCCCTTAAAAAGAAATTAGTTAGAAAATGACAAAAATTTTGCATCGAAACAATTTTAGCGTTGTACGTAGATTTTCCCTCCTCTGCTGCAGCGTTTGCCTCTAAGACGGCGGTGCTCACTGCGTGCTGTCCTGTCCACGTCCCCACCTGCACCCCCAGGTGCTCGGCCCGGCCGGGAGCTGGGCCCTGCCCGCCGCGCCCTGTAGGCCACCAGAGCCACGGGCTCGCGTGTGGGGCCTGCACCCCAAACTCTGTCCCTGCACGGCTTTGCGTGGGGCGCGCTGCGCGGGGCCTTGTCGGCGCTGCCTGCAGGCCGCCCCCAAGGGAAGAGGAATGACAGAATTGCTCCTCTTTCCAGCAATCCCTCTGCGAAACAGAGGCACCCAGCGAGCTGCTGGCAGCCTTGGGCTCTGGCGTCTGCCACCTTTGCACAATTTTGAAGTGCCTGCATGCCCCAGGTGAGGAAGGGCTGTGGGAAGTGGAATATACCAGAACTTGAACTTACGTGAAATGCCCTTAAAGAAGAGCAGGATGGTCAGACTTGTGAATTTTTATAAATGCCTCCTGCCACGGGATCTCCTGCCACGGGATCCCACTGCCTGAAGGAGCCCGGGTGCCACGGGGGAAGCTGCCAGCTGCAGGAAGGGCAGAGCTCACAAGTGCTGGTAAACCCACAGAGGGGGGGTGAGTTACTAGTTTTCTGTGTAATCTTTCAATTACAGTAGTAATGCCTCATTTTTCTAAAGCATTTTTGGGACATGAAAGCAGCTTTACTGTAAGGGAAGTGATATTTACTTCATTGTTATGGTAATTATTGCCACTTCCTTCCAGCAAAAGACTCTCAGGCAGAAGGGTGTCTAAAGCCCTACCACACTGCTCTTACCTCTTCTTGGTTGCTTTTGTCAGTGCTTATAGGCACATACCAAGGGACATAGATCAGCAAAGCGGCAAAAATAACCACCTCATGAGGAATTGTGACCCTGCAGACTAAAATGTAATAAAATAGCCTCTCTGATGGTGGTGACGTAAATGCTGACAATTAGCAGCTCTTATCAGGGCTTTCTCTTGTGGCCCCTCTGACACTTTTAATTTCCCCTTCCAGACTTCAAGTCATTAATCTTTCCTGTGGTTTGCTCGTAAGGCTCCTGGATTTGTCTCCTGGGCTCAGGAGTGAAGTTCTTGGCAAGTCTTCCCTCTACCATTTAAAAAAAGATCTGATCCAGTTTTGACCTGTTTTAAAGAGTCTGATCCTCCTTGTGTGACGACTTTACAGGGCTATAACTTAGATATTCTTGCTTATTTCATTTGGTACCTGTGTTTTAACCAGAGACCTTTCTGGGCACGGAGCCCTCCTTCCCTCACAGGATGGGGTGAGCTCCGGCCGTAGGACTGACACCTGCCAGGGGTTATGAGGGCCTTGGTCCCACAGTGATATGAGATAGGGGGGCTACGTGAGGGCAGTGAGAGGGTGGGGAGGCTGTAACCTGTGATGAGAGCATCACCCTGGGAGCATGGGAGGTCGCAGCTCTCCCTCCTCAATACTTGTGCACTTGCTTTGTGCTGCGAGCGAGTAGGAGGTGGGTGGGTGTGCAGATGTGCTCATGAGGAGCGCTGTTAGTGTGGGAGCAGCATCATCCTGACACTGAGAGCGCTGCAATTCGGGTGTGCTGTGTGTGGGGTAAGTGCCCTCCCATGTAGCCAATGAGGCACTGATGGGATTACCATGCTGCTCCATGTGCTGGCACCGTGGGATGCCAGGAGACATCCATCCACTTGTGGACCTGAACTGGGTGTCTTGCAGCTCTCTTTGAACAATGTGCCTAAATTCAGCCTGTATTCCCTGCCAGGAGCTCATGTTTGGCTTCTGGCACCATCATCCTCATGGTGTTAAGCTTTAGAGCTTATCTTGGTATTTATGGCCCTCATCACCATTGTACCTCAGCTCCTTGCTAGTGGCTTTTGGCTTCTCAAGCTCCCCTGTCAGCTGGGGAGCAGCTGTACTTGAATGTAGTCGTGTTGGTGGGAGGCAGCACGGTTGGAGTTGTTCTCTGGAGGAAGTCATTGAAGCTTGGAGTTGCAGTCCTGGGTCCGAGAAGGATGAGGAGCACTGGTGCCATGAGCATAGGAGCCACCAGAGCAGCCTGGCCGAGGGCTTCTGGCTGACAGTGGCTGCATGCTACCAGTGTCTGGTTTTGCCTTAGAGGAGCAGCAGATGAAAGATCGTGGCATTTCCACAGCTGCTCTTACCTTGTCTTTTGTCACTGCCCTACCTCACTTTCCATTTGAAATATGTGTTCAAAACTGCTTCAGGCTCAAATACATCACGAGCATCTTGTTGGGAGAACACTTCTGGTTTCTTGGCTGTGTTGGACAAGTCTTCCTGGTGAGAGCTGAGTATGGGGATTTCACAAGTGCTGCTCATGAGACTTTCTGGTGGAGTTTCCCGTCTTTTTAGGACGGATGCTTCACAGATGTTTCTTTTTAAAACTGTTGGGTTCTTGTGGACACTTTACTGCAGTCTTTTTTCAGAAAAAAACCCAAACTTCTGTTGATCAGTGTAATGAACCCTGGGCCAAAGCCTGCTGGATTGCCCTACAGGAGTATAAAAGGCCCCTGTCTTTACTGCTCTTTGGGTGATACTCTGCAGTGAGTCAGTGGGGTAGAATTTGAGAAAAGTTCTTTCTGAGATGTGAATGGACACAATACACAGAGGATTATATTTTCTGTAGAGCTGACCTATGCACAGGGTAGTTCCCAGTTAAATCCCTTTCAGGCTGGGGGAGCTGATGGAGGAAGCAAGCAGCACGTTGTATAAGGAGATGCTGATGAAGTGGAGCTCTCTGAAAAGCAGTGCAGTTGACAGACCTCATCCCCCTCCATTCCTCAGGTAACTTGAGCTGTTGCCTGTTTGGTTGCATTCAATTTTGATAAACACTGAGGCTTTTTGTTTCCGGTCAAATACATGGAACTGTCTGATAGACCTTGTTATTGAGATGATTTTTGTGGTTTGTGGTAGTGATCTTAAACATCTGACCCAAAATATGGGCAGAGCAGAGATTTGCTCTGTTTTGTCATGTCAAAAACCTCCCAGCCCCATTAAGGAGGGGTGTCTCTCTGAGTCTGTAAAACTGGACATTTTCTTATAAAACCAATTTTCCAATGAAAAAATTGGTTGCAAGACAGACCAGTTATGCAAATACATTAAAAAGATGAAATCACAACATGGTGCCTGTTACTGATTTCACCCACTGTAACATGAATTCATCCCTGCTTAGTCTGATATTTTATCTATTCATGGTACTTTAAAAATCCAGAATTTATATAAAATACAGAATTGGATCATAGCTGGGTGTTTGAGTGTGTTTGTTTTCTTTTTAAGCATGGCCCTCTGAACCAGCTTTATAAACTTAAAGCTTGATTTAGCAGTAAAACTGGACTTGATGGTCTGAAATCAAGCATGGGACTGAATCCTGTGGTGTGAAAAGAAATAAGGTTTAGCTTTGGTATTGGCTGATGTCCTTAGCCTGGCAGCCAGTCACCCTTGTGGGAAGCAGCTGAGCAAAGGCATCCTGGAGCCAGTGGTGAGGGAGAGCCCTGCTGGTAGGGGACACCCTGCAAATGGGCAGCTCTTGGTGGGATGAGTGGAGACTGTCCTCTCTCTGGCGCACGCCAGGGCTCAGCCAAGTGGCACAACTGACTGCCCAGGGAGCTGGGCTCCAGCCTCTTCCCCAGGCGGAAAGAGACTCTGGCTGCAGGTTATTTTTCTGAGATGTGAGGAGAGCTGGGGCTTTCCAAGCAGCCCTCTGCTCCCAGAGTGGAACTAGAATGCCTTCCCTCTGCCAAAGGAAGCACGGGGTGTGGTGGATGTGATAGGATTTAGGGTTAGGCTGGCTTTCCTCCTCAGCCCGGAGAGCCTTGGCTGGTCCCCACTGTGCACACCTATGACTGCAGTTCCTCTGCTGCATGGTCCAGCTCTTGTGCCCGTGACTGCAAATCCCAGCATTGTGCCTGGGTCTCGTTCTGAGGCTGTCTGGGCAGAGGGAGGCAGCTGGGGAAAGCTGCTGGGCTTTATGGGATGGTGAGGGTGGCTTTGTGTTTCCTGCTGGGATGTTTACCTGGCTGCGGGTGGGGTGGGGGCTGCGGCAGCACCAGCCCCGCTGTGCCATGCCAGGCAGAGCTGCTCCAGAGCTACACAGCTGATAAGGGCCTGTGGCACACGGGTCGTTAGTGTCACCTGCCAAGAGCTGCTGGCCCTGCAGAAGTGGCTGGGTTGGTGCTCGGAGGACAGCACGTTGCTTTGTGCCTTTGCTTGGGAGGGAGCCCTGTGTGCTCTGTCAGAGCGCACCGGGTGTGAAGAGCAGAGGTTGTGCCCCTACAGACTTTGAAATCAGCATCAATCCTGGCAGTTTCCCGAGCAGCTGCTGGAAAAGCCTGTGCTTCAAAGATACAAATGGCTGCTGAGAAGAGGAAAAGACTTTTCTGATCTCCCTGACTGCCCGGGTTTGGATGAGAAGAAATCATCCTTGATTGTGGCAAGGGCAAAGCAGCGGAATTTTGTCAGGGTAAAGGCAGGGCGCTTTGGGGCACAGGACAGGTTTGATCTTTTCCAGTCCAGTTTCCTGAGTCTGGGGGCACTTTTACCTTGAAAATAACTTTTACAATTACTGGAATACTAATCAAATGCCTTCTACCAGAGCTACATGCAGGAGCAGTACTCTTGTCTTTACTAGGAGCCAGGGTTATCCTCAGTTCACGTATTCAGACTAATTTGTCATTGGCTATGCAGCAGCTTGATGTCACCCAAAGTTTGGAGTTCTCTTTTTTCTGTACCTCTTCTTTGTGATCAGTATAATCTCTTTTGATGATGTCTGACCCACCTTGTGCTGGACAAGTTCCCCAAAGAACCTAAAGAGAGAGCTCCACATTTGGAGTGAATGTACCAGCCTCAGCATTATGTGAGAGCTTTAAGCACTAGAACTTCAGGTGACAAAAGTAAATGTTGGACTTTTTGGGAGGAAGAAAGTTCTTTTTGTTCCCTGATCTGCTTGTTCTCAGATGTCGAGTTATGTATGGCTGCAGGCTCCTTGGTGCATTCCACCCTCAAAAATCACTTTGTCCGTCAAAAAATGTATTTGGTATGTAAAATTAGTTGGATTTGAAGGGTGCAGCATCAAAAGGACAGGAGGAAATGATGGTGGAGGTTTTTTTGCAGTATAAACAGAGAAATTATAGGAGCCCTTAACTGCATAAATAATTGATGTTGTTCTGGACTACAGTATCTTAGATGGTTGCTGATAACTGGATGTGTTGATTTATTTAGAGGATGAAATAAACCATCAAGAAAGGCTCAACTGTTCTTGAGGTCTTGTAAAAAATCTCTTTTTTGTTTGTTTAAATATGGGGCACGTTGCAAAAGCAGCTGTGAGGCTGAGTAACTCCTCCACCACCATTGGAGCATCTGTCTGAGCAAATCTTCTCACCTATGTCTTTTTATATCATATGACTGAGGTCAGCCGTCTCTGTGCAGTATCTGATGCCTTCCCCTGTCTATGGTAACAAAGCTTCTCTGGCATGAAGGCAGGCAGGAGGGTGAGAGCTGGGCTGCCAGAGGAGCTTGTGCTGTGGAAGCCCAGACCCCACTGGGGTGGGCTGATGCTCAGGGGTTTCACTGGCCAGAGGTATGACCCCCTTCTCCTTCTTGCCTCCTGGTGATGGTGTGGTCTGGGCCAGCGCAGTTCAGCCAGTGGGACTTGGGCTGCGGCCTTGTCGGACTGTAATGGTGCAGAGAACGGGAGCAGCATTGAAGGGAGCTCTCCTGGAGCCAGTTGTAAGGAACCGGCATATCATTCCCGCTCCCCTAAAGAGAAGAGGTGGGGAACGTGCTTGTCTGAGTTTTCTCACAGCCTCTGATCTCTGCTGACCCAGCTGCATGCTTTTGCTGGGAGAAACTTTGACTGCTTAGCATAATACTCCAGCGCTGAGGACATTACTCATGGTGAAAGAGCAGTGTGTGTGGGTGGGGAGGATTAAACTGAATGTCGGAGATGTCTGGTTGTCACTGGTAGCCTTGGAAGTATGTTGCTTCATGTCTGTCTTTTCCAGCAACGACCCAGCTGGGTTTTCCTCTCAAACACGCATAGGTGCAGTTTCTCAGGATCTTTTTCTTGGCTGATGTTAATTTTCTCCTTTCTTATCTCTTCATCGCTTTTTGCAGTGTGTGTTTAGGTGTGGAGTGATGGGTGATGCCGGAGGCTGTAGGGTCTGTGAGAAACTGTGAAGAGCTGACAGAGTGAGCACGTAGGGTGCCGGAATGGATGAGGGGAGAAGGCCAGAAAAAATTGAATGAATTTTAGACCCGCCCAGCTGTCTTGACTCACATGGAGCTGGGTTATGCTGCTTTTCATAAAAATTCTTCCCACCCTTCCTCCCTCTCATTTGCTGTGGGCAGCAGCTTCCCTTAATATACCCACTACTGCCTCTTGTTTCCTTTCCTCCAGAGGGAAAAAAGGCACCATATACCCCTGTCCAGGGTCTGCAAAGCTTGTTAGGTAGCATGTATGGAGGGAGTTGCACCAAATGTAAAATGTGGTTGTGTTTGGAAAGCTCTGGGACAAACAAAAGTGTTATAAAGAGGTCCTGGGAGCTGAATAAACAGCCAAATGCTTCTCCCACTGCTGAATCAAAGTGTTTTCTATTGTAAATGCACTTGCCCAAAGACCATCTGAAGACTTGATATTTCAGAGTGCTTTGTTTGCTGCCTGGCCACCAGTGTAAGGAAACAAAAGCAAGCAAACTGCCTGGGAGATGGTCAACTGAACTTTGCAAAGTCCTGGTGGTGTTGGCAAGGTGGAGCCCAAAGTGTGTGTGCAAGGGGGCACATGTGCACAATGCTTCACTTTGTAGTAAAAGAAAGTAAGGTAGTTTTTTCTTCTATCCAAACCAATCCTGAATCTGTGGGACCCCTTTTAAAAAAAGGGGTCCAATCCTATAACTGGTCTAAACTGTTATCTGCTACATTGAGTTTTGCATGAATAAAGAGTGTACAATCAAACCCGTGGATTGTGAGGATTATTTGTTTCTTCCACACGCTGGCGCATGTGCCTGAGCTGGTATCAAGGACATAGTTTGATGTGTCTGATTGTAAGTATCTAGATTGTTTCTATAGTAGCCCAGATTTCTCACACAGAACGGCAGCCAAACAGAGCATCACCATGAGCACACTCTGGGACCTATTTTGGACACAGGATGAATCAGTGCTGCTCTGCCTGTCTCAGCATTGTCTGTTCAGCAGCAGAATGGCCTCATGGCAGTGTTACCCAATTGTCTGGGAGCAATCAGCTCGAGGTAGGGCATGGCTCATTTCCAAAGGAAGCCCTTGGACATGATGTTACAAGGTGTGCAGAGCTTTATTCACCCAACCGTGGTGTCTCTTGAACTGGGAGGTTCCTGGTGCTTTGTGAGTCTGCCCATATCCCCATCTGCTCAACCCCGGTGGAGGAAGCCCAAGCCAGTCAGGGAGCTCTTTTGAAGGACACAAGAGAATATTCCTTTGCACAGCCTGTGAGTTGTGCAAGGTTGTGTTTGCCGGTTTTGTTCCTTGCAGTGTCTTTCAGCCCTTCTCGCCTTTCCATGCAGAAGTGCAGCTTGATCTGCTCAATACTGTGTCACCCACCTGTACAAGGTGTGCGAGACGCTGCCTGCTGTCCCCTTGGCTCCTGATGGTCTCTGCTCCATGCTCAGTCAGGAGGGAGGGGTAAGGAGGCAAAGCTGGGGCAAAGCTTTAGATCATCTGAGAGCAGGAGCAAAGCAGTTTCAGGTGCAGAATTTACTGGATGCCTGCTAGCCTGAAGCTTTTGTTCATTTTTGGAGTCTTTTTGTGTAAGCTGGCTGGTAGCTGCCACTGCTCTGAGCACCTCTGCTTGCTTTTCCCCAGCCACATGCCTGCCCCTGCTGCTTCCCATGGACCAGGCAGGGATGTGACAAAAATAAAAGCAGGAAAATGTCTACTCAGTGGCAGCTCTATGCTCCTCATTTAATAACAGAAACGCCTTTTGCTTGACAGCACTGAGATAAGCCTAGACCTTACTGGGAGGAGAGAAGGGAACATTATTAGTAGCTATAAATCATCCTAAAAGGATGGGGGATGGGTTCCCTCTGTACCCTGCCCTTGTGCAGACACGTTTGCTGTGAACAGTCCTGGCAGGCAGCAGTTTGTGGAAGGTTGCATTTCAGGGCAAGTTATTTCCAGACCTGAAGCAGCTGGATTTTAAGACATGTTTACTTTTGGCAAATACACTTCTCTTTTTTTATTGCTGTGCATCCGTGTAGCTTGTCCTTAGGGGAGAGGTTTATGTGGTACCTGGGTGGATGTAATAGCCCTTGTGCTACTGGTGGCTCTTACCTAATGGAGAAGAGCACTCACATTTCAAATTCCTCTGAAGTGGACACAGAAGGGAACTGACACCACGAGCACTGGCAATGCACTGAGATGTCACTGTGAATGCCAGTTGCTTTTCCTGGTGGCTCTTGGGAGTTCTTCAGGAGGCTTCAGTATTTCAGTGTCCCTGGCTGCTGTGGCTTAGCTGTTCCTGGTGATACAGGATCATTTCTACCAGCCTATCACGTATTGTGTAATTATCAGTCTTGAAATGCAAGCTGTATGGCTGAGTCTCCAGCAGTGTTCCAGTGCTGGCGTTAATCCACTGTTGTTCTTGACCCTTTGGCAGCTTGTCTGATTGGAATGGAATCAGGGTAACAGTGTACTGAGCTTGGTGTTCCTTACAGGGGTGAGTAATGTGCCTCTCTGCCTCCTTTGGTAGCAGAGGAAATAAAGGCCCCAAGAAACCAAGTGACTAAGTTAAGATCCAGAGGCCAGGAGAGGACCCACACTGTGTTTCCTGCAGGCTCCTTTTGTTTTAATGATATCCTTAGGGATATGTCTTACGGTTTTTATAATGACAGCTCCCAGATCTGGTGGGACTATAGGTGGCTTTCAGCACTCAGGATTTCTTCAGAGCCACGAACTGTCCCTGTGTGCTGGGTTTGGCTGGGGTAGAGTTAGTTTTCTTCACAGTGGCTGGTAAGGGGCTGTGTTTTGGATTTGTGCTGAGCACAAGGTTGATAATACAGAGATGTTTTTGTTATTGCTGAGCAAGGCTTACACAGAGCCAAGGCCTTTTCTGCTTTTTGCACTGCCACGCTGGTGAGGAGCCTTGGGGGTGCATGGAAGGCTGGGAGGAGGCACAGCCAGGACAGCTGACCTGAACTGGCCAAAAGGGTATTCCAGACCACATGACATCATGCTGAGTATATAAAAAGGGGAAAGAAGAAGGAAGGGGAGATGTTTGGAGGGACATTGTTTATCTTCCCAAGTAACCATTATGCATGATGGGGCCCTGCTCTCCTGGGGATGGCTGAACACCTGCCTGCCCATGGGAAGCAGTGAATTAATTCCTTGTTTTGCTTTGCTTGTGTGTGTGGCTTTTGCTTTCCCTATTCAACTGTCCGTATCTCAACCCAGGAGTTTTTTCACTTCAACTCTCCCAATTCTCTCTCTGGTCCTGCAGGTAGGGGTGAGTAAGCAGCAGTGTGGGGCTTGGCTGCTGGGTGGGGTTGAACCACCATACCCTGTCACAAGGTTTACAGGAGGTACTCTCAAGGCAATGAATCCAGTGGAGTGGCTGCAGATTGCACTCAGTGGCCTCGATAGGTGCGAGCTGCAGCTTGGCTAGTGATGATCTTCACATTTAAATCAGATTTTCTGTATCCATCTGGTGCTTTGTCTGGTGTTTTTATCAGCACTTCCTCTCTCAGTTCAGAGACTGCTTGCAGCATTCAAAGTGGTGTGTAGGTAGACATTCACTATTGGTTGACCCATCTGAAGCTCTGTGGGTTAATGTTGAGCACCTTGGTCAGCTTGGACATCCGTGATCCACATCTGTGTCCTTCCTTTTTCCGTGAAATACTTTCCTAGTAGAGAGGTGAAAAAAGAAAAACATCTTGTGATCTTTCTTCTGGATGGGGAAAATAGCCCAGTACAGCTGTGAGGAGATGTGCTGAGCAGCCTTAGTTTTGGCCCAAGGAAAACAGTGATTGCTGCTAATGTGTGACACCCCTAGAAGGGTGAGTGTTTCCCCTGAGGGCAGTGATTTGCCAACCAAACACTAAGTTAGGAGGGATCTCTAAATCTCGTGGAAGATATTCATGCCTGAAAGCTCTACTGGGTTTGCTCAGCTGCTTTCCGGCATGCTGAAACCTAGCATGAATGTGTAGAATGAATACCAGTTGCAATGGACTCATAAATGAAGTATGTCTCAGCTGCAAGGCATGTTTTAATCTGTACTCGTGTCTCGGAGCAGTCCACCCTTCTCATTTCCTCTGCCTATTAAATAATGGACGAAAGCCCATAGAAATCATTACATTCCTTTCACAAACTCATTAAAACTGCACAGAATCTTATGTAGTATTTGCAAAGCCACAACCATGACATTATTCACCCTCTGCCCAGGCAATAATTTTGGCCCAAAGAGGTCTCAGTTGTTAAGAGGACACCTCTTTAAAAGAAGAAAGGCAAAATGAACAAGCCATTTAGTTGATTTGTTTGAAAATGCCAAGTTTTAGCTGGGACTTTTTTCATGAGGAGTGTCATACTGACGGCATTGCTGCATCGCGTCTTCTGTCTGGGATCACATGGAGAGGAAAGGGAGATGCAATATGGCAGAAAGTATCAAGGTGAGCTGTGGTCAGGCAGGGGGGTTGGAGCTTCCACTTTTTTCAACACTATTGACAGCTTGTGACTTAAAGATGAAGTTTCTGATGCCTTTCTCCCTTCCAGTCTACTTGTTAGATCGCGCACTGCTTTGGGATTGATCTTGCTGAAGTCAGTAAATGTGTGTTGTACCTGTTCCTGGGCAAAACCAGATTATTACAACTAAAGAAGCAATCCAAAATCTTGAGCCCAAACCTTTCATTCAAGGAAGGAAACAAATGAGATTGTGATGCAGGCAAAGGTGGTTGTGATTGGTATTGATTGTATTGCAAAATGACTCTGATACTCTTTTCTGTCACCTCTGTTCTTAGAGACTTCCACTTCTGTCTTTCCTCAGCAGCTTCTGTTTCAGAGAGCACTTCTCTGTCCAGGAAAGAACAGAGTTGCTTTCTGTATGATCTTGCCCTCTAGCATGAGAATTGTCTTGACTGAAAATACTAATTTTGTTATTTACCTGTTGTCCTTTCTCCAGATTTCTATCTGTGTGTGCCAAAACAAAATCCTCTATCTAAAAGACCTAGATAGATTTCTGCTGAGAATTTACTTTCATTAATTTTAACTTCTTTGCTTCCAGGTACCAGTCAGAAAAAACACAACTTCTCCAACTGTTTTTCAAATGTTGCTGTGGAAATCTCCTCCCTGGAAAGTCTGTTCACTCTTTTTGTTTTGTTTTCTCTTAGGTTACTCCAGGCAGCAAAGCTGCAATAGCCAACTTGTGTATAGGAGACCAGATCATAGCCATTGATGGAGTGAACACAGATAACATGACACACCTTGAGGCACAAAATAAAATCAAGGCTTGCACAGATGAACTCACTCTGACAGTCAGCAGGTACGTAGCTGAGCAAGACTGGGGCTGGAGAGAGGGAGGGCTGCAGGGTGGGCAGTAGCTGTGTTTTGGTTTGACAGTAGACCTCTCTGGCTGGTTTAATTTGACCTCTCAGTGCTTTGTCTCGCAGGTGCTGGCTAGCAAGAGGGAACTGCATTTCATCCTTTAATCCTAATGCTGCTTGCATTTGCTGCACTTTGACCTTATGAAAACAACTTTCCAAGTGAGGAATTGGCTGATAATTTATGGCAGGGTCTGTCAGCTTATTCCATGGCTCCTGACAGCAAGAAACCAAAGATGGTCTCATGAAAACTTCACTCATAGCAGAGGAGGTGCAACCAGAAATTACCTTCCTTCCTGTTGCACTCATTTAGCAGTTAAAATATACGGTTATGTGTTGTTCCAAACGATTAATTGCCTGGTTTCTACCATGCACAGACTCAGAAACATTGTGCATTTTGAAGCTTCTTGATCAAACAGCACTGTCAGTCTTAAACAGTGACAATCCAGGGTGCAACAAAGTTCCTCTTAGGCATCAGTCTCTCCAAGTCTTGAAAAACTAAAGGAAGGTGACAGCTGAGCCACAATTTCTGTCACTAGTGTGGAGCACACACTGGCTTCAGCCTTCCCACCATCTTGAACTGCAGAGCAATGGACAGCTTCATTGCTTTCCCCAGCCATGCTTTGTTCTTGGGCCATCTTTGTACAGAGAGGAAATGGAGATGGGAAGGCAGGACTCTGCTTTGCATTGACCTGTTGCTACTTAAAAGAACTGGAGCCTGATTTTTTTGAGGGTGCTGATGATTATCCTTCCTTTTGGTGTGAATTGCAGCTGCAGGTACCGGCACTTTTCAAAGTCAAATGGTATATGCAGTGTGGCATTTCTGGTTGCTCTGGAGCAAGTATTTCCAGTGCCTGCTTTCCCTCAGAGTGATCATCCATCAGTTTCAGGGCAGATGCAGGGGAAGTGCTTTCAAAAGGAGTGCAAAGGCATGCCTTAAATGACACAGTGGTTCAGTTGTTCAGGGCTTTTCTGATAAACAGAAATCTTTACCATAACTCAGACAATGCCAGGAGTTCAGCAGGCATTTCCCAGTTCAGGAAGAAGCGATGGGTCTTGGCCAAAAAAAAGCCTGGTGATTCATTAAGGGAATTCACAGGTGGAAGAGTGCAGCACAGTGCTGGAAGTGTGAATGGGCAGTGAGCATTGCAGCAGCCTGTTAACCCCAGAGTTTCTCATACCAGCCTTGAACTTAGCAGCATGTAATCTTCCTGCAAAGGAGTGTTCCTTTTCCTCTCCAAAATCCAGCTGCTTGACTTGGCAAACCAGTGCCATGTGGTTCTGGCTGGGAAGGAGGAAGGGAGGCAAGGGCTCCTTCAGCCTGCAGGCAAGTTCACTCTTACAGATCACTGAGTCTGTAAAATGTGTTTGCTAATGTTAATTACAAAGTCATTAAGTTTATAGCTACCCTCTGCACATTTCATTGGCCTTGAGTGTGGAAGCTGCCCAGGGAGAGATTTCTAGCTGGATCTACAGCTCTGTAAAATTGTGCAGGGGCTTTGAGTTTACACAGCCCAACTCCTTCAAGACCCCCTGTCAATGAGGTAGCGTGAGTATGTGTTGGACGCGTCTGCTGCTGTTCTGATCGCTGAGTTCTGCTGACAGAAGAGCAAGAAGAGTGTCAAAACTGCAAGGATGTGAAAGCAGTGATCTGATTTACCAGTTTAGGGTTTGACATAACTACCCATTGCTCTACGTAAAATATGTGTGCATCATGTGGTCTTTCCTGGTTGTGCTCTGTTGAGAATATTTTATCCCTAATGCCCTGTGTCTCCTTCTGGGCCCCCGTAACTGTGTTGGTCTAAATGCAGCTGGACTCAGCGCTCAGAAGTGCTACATAGTCTTTATTGCTGAGGCAGGAGCACTTCTTTGCAATCTAAGGCCTTAAAATGCCTAGAGGATCCTAAGAGGATGCCTAGAGAGGTGACAGAGAAAGACCTGAGGCCGTGCTTCATCTTCCTGCTCAACTTAAGGTAGAGGAAATGGGTGAGGAAAGCAGACTATGGGGTGGTGGTGAGCCCTCCTCTGTGAAGAAGGGAAGAGCATTGCTGTGGAGGTGGAGAGGTTGGAAGGCTCTTGGGGAAAATGAGTGCCACCTGGCCAAATGGTATGGCTTGGGCTTCCTGAGCCTTGGTGGGCACAAGTCTGCACCATACAGCTGGTGAGGAAGGCTTGCAATACATTCAGGTCACAGCTGGAAGTTTTTGCTCTGTCAAAGTAGCTCTGTAAATAGTTGGCTGAGTATGAAAAGGAATGTATATCATGTGCAGTTCAACACCACCAAATCGTGGGTCTGGTCTCCACGCTGTGCAGTTGTAGCTCGTTAGCTGAATTGGTTGTACCAAGGAGCTGTGCTGGCACAGATCATTGCTCTGACAGAGCAGCACCTCTGTGGGTTGGAACATCACAGACTGGTGTGAGGATGTCCCAGCTCTGCTAGGTTTTCTGGAGTGAGAAGTCTTCCAGTCCTTTTCTACTCACCATCAGAGAGATGTCTTCTGAAAGCATAAATCCGTAGTGATTTTTAAATTCCTAGCTAATGAATTTTTACCGATTACTTATTTAAATTATTACCCATGCTAAATATTCTCTGACCTGCATTCAGTGTGGCAGCAAGGTTGTGCCAGGTGGGATTTCATATACAGGTCTGAGCTCACACCGAGTGTTTCAGTTTCACCAGAGGATCAACACCATTGTGACAGTGGAGACTTCATTTATGACTGTGCTGTAAATGTGGTGAGTGCATGTGGTTTGAAGAGCCTTGTGGGTGAATTAGTGCAAGACAGATCTTTAAAGGATATTATATGCGATGGAGGTATCTCTGCTGCAGAAAGCCTTTGAGCCGCAGATTGCTGGAGGCTAGGAGAGTGTTTCACAGGAGTATTATGCTTGTCTTTTTCATGTGCTCTTCTGTGAACCAAAACACTCTTTATACATGTGTGTTCTTCAAATAGGCAACTGTCTTCTCTTTTAATGATAGCCAAGCAGTTAAGATGTCTTCATGTTTGGCTTACTAATGATTATTTAAGAGAAGTGTAAATATAGAGAATTGGAAGGACTTAAACACTTCTGGTAAAGGAAATGCTGTTTGCACTGTATGCTTGATTGTGTATATCAACAGCATTCCAATGTTTCCTGTTTCGCTATTTTTCTTAGCGATGGTAACAGTCCAAAAATATTTCAGATCAGATTGTAGGCAGGAAATCTAGTCTAACAGAAGGCACCATTAAAAACGTATCAACTTTCTAGCTGAAGAAAACATGCCTGGTCTGCTTTTTCACCCAAAAGGGGAAATCTCTTAATTGCTTAGGGTTTAAAACCCAGCCACAATTTGCTTTCTCTGAATACTCTTTTCTAAGTGGCACTGCCAGGTCCTTTGATGTTAGACTGGCAAACAGAGTTTGAAAGGTCTGTCTTCTGCCTGGAAAGTGGTTGTTCAACAGTGTTGCCATTTATAGTGAATTCTCACTGAACTCACTGTGTCTAGCAGCTCCTGCTCTTTTCTGAGCCTCTGTTTGTTTATTTATTTTGATTTTTGTTTCAAGAGAAATGTAGTTTCCAAGAAACCAAAGTGAAGGTTCCATTATTGTCTTCAGCAGTATAAAATCAAGCTCAAGACAGAGTGATTCAGTCAACTCAAGCCCACCTGGTTGCTGAACTGAGAAATTCACAGGGAGATTTTTGTGTCTCTCCATAGGAAAAATGAAGTTTTGAATCTTTCAGAAGAGCAACTCTTCTTTTTCCTGGTGTTTTGTTTTCTTTTCTTTTCCAAATTAGGGTGTGAACATCACTGCACTGACATTTTAGGGTTGAGCAAAGCCTCGCCTGGGGCTGCTCTCCCTTAATGGGGGTAAGCAGCAAGATGTGTCCAACAGATTGGAGAAAGCTATCAACTTTCTTTGGAAATTTAGTGTATTTTGAATAAGATGCTTCCCCTGACAAAGAACATTCAAAGAAAAGAAGGTACAGGAGGAACAAATACTCTCACCACAAAATTCACGTGATAGTCAAAAGATCCAGGCATCACCCATGTCAGTGGAAGTGCTCATGGCTCATGATGAATTTGACACACAGTTCTGTTGTACCTGCAGATGTACAAAAGCAGACAAATGTTCGTTGCAGCCCAGGTGAAAATTACTTCTAAAACAAATGCGTCTTTGCCTGTGGCTATAGTCACCAGATGGGTGGTGGAACTGTGCAGCCCTCAGCAACTCAAAGGTAAAGTGTATATTTATATAGGTGTTTTTTCAGCAAAGAAAGTGTTCCTGTAGTGAGTCTGTCCTATGGGGGTAGTAGAGGGGGATATCTGTGAAAAGGGGTTGCAAACATGTATTCTGTTGTTCTGCTCCTACTGTCATTTTTCTCCAATTTCGAGCTGCTTTTCTGCCGCTCTGCTGCCAGCTTATAATACATTAATGCACCTTCTTTGTTTGCAAAATAGTCTTTTAATTTGCTGAAAGTGCTGCCAAGGAGTGAAGGTATGTATTTGTTCTTTGAAAAGTGCTAGGATCAGGGAAGTCAGATCTCCTACCAGGACCTGTTAAATGGATTGTCAAAAACGATCATGTGTAAATGCTTTTGAAGAAGAGAGCACACGTGTGATGTTCTCTACATTTTATGTGGTAGGTTTGGCTGCACTCCTTCTTGTTCCATGTGTTCCCAGGTCTGAGCTGTGGGGAATAGTTGCACAAAGCCACAATAGGCTTGGATTTCTGTTCTAGGAAGTTGGTGGAATCCGTTGACTCATTTAGGTTTGCTTTTTTGCTTTCCTGCCAAGAAGAGTTTTCCAGTTCTGTCATCTTACTAATAATTCCTTTGGCCCTGGGAAAAGCCAGCTGCTCAATGTGCAGCTATATAAGGCCATGCAGGTTGCCTGGCCCTCCGTGGCTGCTCCCAACCTCTCCGTGGCCGGTGTGGTGCTTCCAGCCCTCATGGGTGCATGCCAGCAGCTTTTACTAACAACTGACACATTCAGAGTAATTTTGGCAAAGATTGGTATTTGTTGTGATTTTACAGCCTCTTTGGCGAGGCAATGACAGTTAACTCTGCAGCTGGCTAGTGCAAGAACGGTGTGAGTCTGAGCAGTCAGGTGTGTTTTAGCCTTTGTAGCTGTCATGAACTTGCTCCAGATAAACTTCTGTTGCTTCGTCTGTGTAACTGGAGTTGCCTTTTTGGTTTTCGTGGTTGTATAAAGAGACACCTGAAATGCAAGAGGGCTATGCATGGAGAAATGCATTTGGGGCCTCCTGTCTCTAGGAAGTTGTGTTTGAATTGACAAGAGGCTGTGTGCACCCTGAGTACAGTTTTGGGTACCAAACTGAATATGTCCATTAATGAATGATTGTTAAAAGTGACTACTCATGTTTAAAGCTAAGGGCCTGTATTTAACAGCTGTTGTAGCTAAAAGGCTGATTAAAAGGTACCTTCCTGGTAGCCTGAGAGCTCTTGTAGTTAGTTTCTAAACATAATTGAAATGCCTGTCTAAAACTCTGGTGAGAGGATTGTAAAAAAAAAAATTCTTTAGGTCTTTCCTCATTTTTTAGCTAAAAACTTCTGTGCTGCACAGAAACTTTTCAGTCTTTTGGGATTTATTTGCTACTTTGGTATCTTAGTTGTGTCCATCCCAGTGTTTGAAATGAGAATGTATATATGCCTTTCTTCTTTATGGAAATTACACTGTTCTTGGCACGAAGAATTAGACCCTCATTTTCCAGCTCTGAATTTTCCCTTGAAGCTGTGGATTGCCTTGAATCAGTGCTTTTGCATGCAAAGCACTGATAGCAAAATCCAGGCTCTTGTAATGTTTATATTACATCATGTTCAAGCCAAGCTGCTTGAAAAATGTTGTTTCATAAATACCTCTCCAGATTCCTGCCTTGACTTGCATGCAGTTTCCTTCCTTCTTCTCCTACCAGTGCTTCTGCATCCAAACTAGCATCAGAGAAAATTCTTTCTAATCTTGGGTCTTGCTTTCTGCCTGGATGAAACAGGAGATGCGTGGCTCATTCCCTGGCCCTGTCTTGGTTGCTCTCTATCCTGTAGTAAGGAAACAGCATGGAAATGTAAACTGCAAATATGATGAAGTTTGTGTATACATGTGCGTGCAATTAACTTGCCTGACCCTCATTCTCAGGTTGGTTTGTGTCATGTTTTTTGTCTCCTGCACCGTTTGAGTGTTGCTCTCTGATGGAGTCTCATTTGAGAGAATATGCATTAGAAACCGTATTATAAAATAAACATTCATCAGTTTATCATGAATCTCTGAGATCCAATAAGGATGCCGAAGCCTCTGGCTTTCACCAGACAGGTTGGGATTCCCCAGCAGGCTGTTGGACATCCAGCCCCCCCACCAGTGGAGAGGCAGGTCTGGCAGCCCTGCTAGCAAGGCCATGCTCGGTGGCAGGGGTGCAGCCTTGCCGAGGGGAGCATGGAGGTGTTTTTTTGGCTGGGGGGCCTTCTCCCTCAAATTTGGGGAAAAAATCCTCCAGAAAGCCATTACCAGTAGCAGCCTGGTGTGAACTGAAGGTTCTGTTACCAAGGCTGGCTTTAGGTGTCTACTCTGACACCTGTTCCCTCCATCGTATAACTAAGATATGACAAAATATAGGTAAGATCCAAACACAGGGAGTCGAATCTGCCCTGCTGTCTGTGCCTGGTGCCCACACTTCCCAGTGCTGCACAAAGGAAGCCCTGGGCTAGTAGGGACATAAAGTGAACTTTTAGGTGCTGTTTTTCTTCCTTCTGCTACACTTCCATAGAATTGCAGGCATTGACACAAGAAGCAGAACCAGGAAACCCTTGCTGAGAGCTGGGACCATAGTGGTCCCACCTAACACCCACAGACCGTGGGCTCCACACGTGGTGGGTGGCAGTGGGATGGGGCACGTGCCTTGAAAGGTCTGCTGGGTAAAGCCGGGGAGAGCAAAGCTGTACCCTTTTTGCCGCTTCACTGGGGCCATTTATGGGCTGCTGAGAGTGGCTGAGGGGCTCTGCTGCAGCTGTTGTGAAGACAAAGGGAAGCTTTATCCTCCCTGCCTTAGAGGGACGGATGCATGGCCTATTTAACATTTCTGTTTGGATAACTTTTAGACTGGATTGAAAGTAAAGCTTGGAGTGACCTTGCTGCTTCCATTTATATCCAGTGACAGAGTAGAATGGCAGTGGTCTGGGGAACAAACTTGAGCTATTTGCCTTGCTTATAAATAAAGGAGAAAAATCTGTTCAAAACCCTCTGTGGGCTGCAGTAGTTGGCCATAATTGCCTCCCCTCCACTGAAGACCAATGTGCTGTATCACCAGCACCTCAAATATGTTGAGTGAGGGGCAGTGGGATGAAAACAAGTGCCTGAGGGGAAGTTTCTGTTCCGTATTCATACACTGGCCTGCTCTAGGCTTAAATTTTCGGTCTGAATAAAGCCTTCTGGTGCTTCTGAAAGCTCATAGTAAACTGCTGCAAAAGAAAATGCTACCTCAAAAGTTCTTAGATCACTGCTGTGAGAACTGGCACAGGGATGCCTCATGCTAGAAATCAGCTGAAGTGTTTAATGCTCTCTGAGCTGCTCTTTCATCTCCAGCCAGTGTCCCTTTGCTTATAGTCTGGCTGGCTGGGTGTCTCATTTCCATGTATTTTGCTGTGTCCCCTGTTTTTCCAGAGGAGATGAAACTTGATCATACATGATTTCCGAACACTTTCAAGGAATAAGGCTTTATATTGGTCAACAGGCTGTTCCCCTATGTGCAAACAGTCTTCAGGTATGGAAAATGCAGCCATCCGAGAAATGGGTGTGACTTTGTGAGGCTTAGTAGCCATCATCTGGGTGAAATTGCTGGTTCCTCAGCACGGGTTGCCAGAAGCAAGGAGAAAATGGTTGGTTTTTATTCACCTGAGGCATGTTGGACATCCAGTAACAGCAGCTGTTGTGCCAAGATGATGATCAGATTGGTGTGGATCTGATACCATGCATCTGTTAAAGTCATACTTGTCCATGTGTGCCTCAGCTTGCCAGACAGCAGCATTTGAGTGGCACAGGTTGTCAGGTATCAGATGGGCTTGCAGGATGCAATAACCAAGACTCAAAGGTTTGGTGTACCTGAGTCTTTATGTACCATAAAGGATATGTGGTGTGATCCAGTGTTTACTTTTCCTGTGAAGGGAGGTACAGCACAGCACACTTCATTCAGGTTTCTGCTGTGTAAAGTCCACAGTGCAATGAAGGGAGTAGCAGGTCAATAAAACTCTTCCTCTTCCCTGACTGAGAGTGCCGCCTCCCATCTCCTCCCACTGAGCTGCACTCTGGATGCAAATATTAAAATACTATTTATGCAGCAAATGTCTGGGATGTATATGTGCATCTCAGCTAAGTTTGGGCTGTTTAAAAAATGCTGTGACTTTGTAGGGCTTTTAGAGGAATGATGCAGACCAGACTGAAGATATTGTGAGTAGCTCTATACCCTGTTTCTTCATCCTTGTCAGTTTTAGAAGCCTTTTCTTTTTCTAGTCTCTTTCTCCTTCTTTAACTGAAAAATCTCTTTTCGCTTATCCAGTTAATTCTCAGTGGAAGCATTCCTGTTTTGCTAACTAAGTACTTAAATTATAGCTAGTCCTTGACCCACAAATACCTAGGAAGTACATCTATCTGCAGTTGCAGATTCCAGAAAGGACTCCTGTTAACAGGACAGGACATGGTTTTCAGACCTCATCCTGAGAGTTTATCGGCCATCTGGTTGCTGCATGATGCAGTGTTTAGCACTGAACAGCAGTTTTCATTCAACAATACTGCTGTTACTCATTCCCTACTATTAAAAAGTTTGGGAAAAGTGGCACTGTTTAGTCCATCTGAGATGCTAACTACTGTCTGTACTTCTGAGAAATGCAGGAATCGTGTGTTTCCGACAAAGTATTTCAAGCAAATGCAAGCACTCCACTTCTTCCTCACCACTTGTTTGTCATTCTTTGGGACATAGCAAAGTTCCACAATGATGATGGTAAAAGCAGTTGGTTTTAGCTGTAGATCTTGACTTGTGTTTCAGACTGCTGTGAGTAACTGGGTCAGACCACAGACCAGTAAAGGTTATGTAGACATTCTCTGTCACTTGATGTTGTCTCAGTTCTTAGTCCCACTGTAGGCTGGGATTTTTTTTCCCATCATTCCCAAAAGCTTCTGTTTGTTCAACATGGCTACCACTATAAATAAGAAGAAAATTCTGGAGACCCAAATGTAAAAAATATTTCTAGCTTATCTCCAAGGCAGTCCAACCTCAAGAACAAAATGTTCTCTGTATAGTCAATACAGACAAGGATCATTCCTTTTCCTGGCTATCCATAAAAGCTGAAATAATCTGAATTGTCCCACTTAATTAAGGGATCTGCATCTAAGGGATATCTCCAGCTTCTGCTTTTGGGTAGCCGCCAGCTTGACAGCCTGGGTAGGAGCCCATGCCTGATGTGTTGCCTGTGGGGTCACAAAGGATAAGCCAGGACAGTCGCTGCTGAGATCTTGTCTTGCTCCAAGGACAAGGACAATATCTAAGCCACCTATGCTGTGTACCTAAAATGAGGCTGTGAAGATTGCTCCTGATGTGGATTGTGCTATATATACAAGAGACTGTGGAAATGTTTGAGAAATAGATGAACTTTGAGTCTTTTAATAACAGTAACAGTGCTCACTGATGAAAACAGATTAACTATTCAAAATTTATGTGTTGCAGAACGGAGGCAAAAGTCTGGTCACCACTTGTAAACGAGGAGGGAAAGACGCATCCTTATAAGATGAATCTGGCCTCTGAGCCACAGGTAAGTACTGGAATGACTGTCTGCTCTTGTTCTTGCTTACTCTTGTGAGAGAAGTTCCTGGCCTGATCCTCCAAGGAGCTGAGCATGTGCCACTCTGTGAATCATGCTGGGGATAGCATCGTGCCCCATACTATCAAGAGATCATGTGGCCCTTGGAGGCCTTGAGAGGCAGCCTGCTGCTGTGGAGAGCTAATCGGGTGCCACACCAAAGGGAACCTGCCTGGGTCAGAGGTGTCTCCTGCCATCTGCGTGCTCACACCTACCACAGGGCACAGATGGCACTGTAGAGGTGTGGCTCAGTAAATCATTGCTGCTGTGCTAAGCCAGTTGGTTTGCACAGATGGAAAAGTCTTGAGGGGTGAGGAATATTATTCACTCTTACAGTGTTTTCTGTTGGTTTGGATTTTTTTCTTTTACTCAGCAAGCTAAGCAGTCTAGCTGTGGAAAAAGTGGAAGAGAAATACACCAGCATCTTAGATTTTTATCTGTGTGGCAGATCATGCAGCCTCTCTCTAGGAAGTTGGTTTTGTAACCTGTTGGCAGCCTTGCTTCATTGGTCTGCTGCCTCTGTCAAGTAAATGTAGTAATAACAGTGATCTGTGCAAGGGCATCGCCGGAGCTAGATTTAGAGGATTACACTGCAAAAAATCTATAGTAACTACACTAAAATCAGTGGCATTCCTCTGGATTTTCACTGGGGCAGTGACATGGCCCCAGTGGATTCTGGCCCTAGCATACATCCCATGTGAGTCTTTCTAGCAAAATTGAGTAGATTGTAAAACTAGTTTGACTCTGCAATTAATTAAGCACTAATATGGCTGTTTTGGCTGAACAGGACCTGAGACTAAAGCAGCACATGTGCAGCAACACCCTGCCCAGACCTTGGCTTAGGATCTGTCCATGTTCTCTTTCACGTCAAGCTGCTCTATGTTGCTTGGCCCTAGAATTCAGTGCAGCATTCTCCAGGTATTTCATAACTCTGCCAAGGCACAGTGTGAAACTGAGCCGTTTGGACTTAGTTTGAGCTGGAGCCTTGTGGTGACACCTGTCTGTGACACTGTTGAGCTGAGGTCTGGTCTGTGTCTTCTGCTGCCCAGATTTTGGAAAGGCTTTGTTTCAACCTTGAGACTTGGGGGCTATCTCTTGCCAAAGGAGTGGGGCAGAGTCTGCACTGAGGCTTTGCTGCAAGGATGCAGAGAGCTGTCATTTAATTCAGCAGGACACTCAACCCTAGAGACCAATTTCCCAATGCAGCCATTAACAAGAATTTAGCTAAATGCCACAAAATTAAACATAGGGCACAACACATGCTTTAAGCAGGATTTTAAAGTAGCTCACTAATTTTAGTTAACTGCAGCAAGAAACCTGATGCTGCAGCCCTCTGTCACTCACTGCCCCACCAGTACCTTTTCCTCCCACTCCAGCCTGGATAGATGGTCAGGATTTAGCAGTAATGCTGGTGAGTAATCCTCTCCTAAACCCTAATCTCAGTGTTAGTCCTGGTTCTAGCTCTGGCCATTGGATAGATACTGCTATACATAGTACAACTGAATGTATTGGTAGCAACCTGTAACTGACTTGAGCAGGAGACCTTGATGTACAAGTGTGGAGAAATTTGTGTTACAGAGCTTATCACTGAGCAGTGACCATTGTCTTAATCTTGTGCTAAGAAGCAACAGTTTTCTGAAAATTAGGCTTTGACCCCTTCAATGGCTGATGCTAGAAGAATTATTTCCTGGTGTGACAGGAACATTTAAACACACAGAAGTTTTGCCTTTTCTTATTCCCTTCCTTTAAATTAAAGCAGATTACGTCATTTGCAGTTGCCTGTGTGAGTGGGGCTTGCTGCTGTTCAGAGCACTGGGCTTAACTTTAAAGGGCTTTGCTTGCTGCATACTCAAACAGGAGTTCAGCCGTGTGAGGGGAGACGTATCATGTCTCCAAACCGCAAGCTCCTATTTACTTTTATGGCATAACAGTGCCTGAACATCCTAATCTGCTGTGCCAAAGTGTCATGAACACCATCAAGTTGTAAGGTTGTGGGGTTTTTTGTTTGGTGAGTTGTTAGGGGTTTTTTTCCCATTGCCTTTTTCAGTAACTGACTGCAGCAAGTAAGTTTTGTAGCAAGGTCTTTCTGCTTGGAGCATGAAACCAGAAGAGCGTGCTGATTCCTGCTGGAGCTGTGGCAAGTGTTGGCCAAGTCTCTCTGGGGCTATGTCTTTGCAGCATCATCAGGGGTTTTGGCCAGGCCTGCTGCAAATCAGCAGTAGCAGGGTGCAGAAGATGCTATGTGCATGTATACCAACGTGGCAAACTGGTATGAATTTTACCACAAAGATGCTGATCTCATTTTTCCAGCAGGGCTGGTTGAAGCTGTGAGTAGAGCTCAATCTTCGAAGGCAGTGCTGAGCTGTTCAGATTTTTTTCACTTGCTGGCCAGTGAAAACAGTATATTTGCTTTTCTTGGCAACAGTCTAGTGCAGAGCACTTATTAATTCACTTACCAAAGAAAATAGGACGTGCTGAGTCCAAGTGGTTTGTTTAAGTCCTGATCCAGAGTCCTCTGACAATGGTTCTCATTGGCTTTGCACATAGCCCTTTGAATGCAGATATGAAATCAATCATGTGAATAGCCTTACTTCAGGCTCAAAAAAAAAAATCTTTAAAACCCTTTCTGTAGAAATTGACTTATTCAGATATATTATCATCTTTCTTAGAATTAGTTTGTAAGATGTTGCCTCTCCTACCTTCAGTATCTTAGAAATTTTTCACGCTTGCCCACCTTCATTTTGTCTTTGTATTTTTTGATGTAGCTACTAGATCTTTGCAAAAAATCTTGCAAAATGACTTAATTTTCAGTTTGTCTCAGGAACTGGTGATTAAGATTAGTGTCTGTGACTAGCTACATATTTTAAGATCCCTGCTTATGTACTTTTTACCCCATTTGAAATGGACTGTTTGTTTACTGCTGTAATGCGTTTGGAGGCTGATTTTTGGTGACATGCTGCGTCATGCCTGTGGAAGTGTTTTCCCTTACTTGGAATGTAAGTTCAAGATACTTTTATTTGCCTTTGGAAAATAAAAAGGCATTCTACACCCTCCCATGCATTCCCCAAAGTCTTGAGTCCAAAGACTGACTTCATTGTCTAAGCTGATCTTTGCCCATGAAAGGGCTACAGTCATTATTATTTCATTGCCATTATCCTTATCCTTCTAAGTTAATTTAAACTGAGGCAAGAGTGATGACAAAATTGCATTTCATCAAAAGGTGCAGCAGCTCGTCGGTGGTGATGGCTCAGCAGCTAACCTAGCTTTGTTTTGGTTCCCATGGCAACATTAGAGGAAGGAAATGACAGTCTTCTTAGCATATTTACTCAGTTATTTCACTTGCACTTCTAACCCAGATCCTAAGGGTGATTGCTCAGTGGCATTTTCCCATCAAGAGCTTTTCCTCACAACAGTGGGAAAGACTAAAATAACATGTCTCCCTCTCCCTTCTGCTTACTGTCTCTTGAGAAAAGCAGTCACAGCAAGAGAGAACAAGTTACTTGGTGACTAAGGTAACTTTAATGGTTATAATACTGACCAGAGACCAGCATAACTTTGAGTCAGCCGTGCTCTCTGGTGATCGTGGGCCAGGCAGTGAGATCTGTACCCATGTGCAGGGCTGTATTGCCCCATGGTAAAATAAACAATAAAACTCCATATCCTCTCACTGTGCCAGGTCTTGTCAGACCTGGGCTCTGTCTTGCTTTTTTGTTTGTTTAGGTATTTTTGTTTTGTTTTGGGGGTTTTTTGTAAGACACAGATGCCACTGGGGTCCAGGTCTCTTTGCTGAGTGAGCTAATGTAGGGATAGAGCTGAGAGAGTCCAGCTTCCAGGGCAGTCAACACCAGGACTGTCTCCAAAAACTTGTCTGGCTCCCTGAAGGCTATATACCCCCTTGCAATAAGGCACAAATATTAACATCAGACCTTGAGAATGTCAGTGAAAACTCTTGGTTTGAGGTGGATAGTTCAGCTCTTCTTAATCACAAAAAGTAAGGGCTTTCAAACATAAGGGGTTTTTTTAAATAGAAATAACCTTCAGACAGAGGTTAGCAGCTGGAGGAGCTCTGAGGGTAAATCAGGGTATTTTTAGGACGAAAGAGACAGCCACTTCTGTCTTCCCAAAGCTTCTTGAAAGTGTCTGTCCTGTGCTCATCCTTATCCTTGCAGAGTGATGTCATTGTTTCCGTCTTGTGTATTTTATTTCCTTGGATACGAAGCAGGCGGGGGCTATAGAAACTGGGTGTGTGGCTGGCTTGGCCTTTGATAAGGCTGTGCATGTGTGGGCAATGCATGAAGCAATAGGTATATAAAGTAACAACACTGCTTGAGACTGGGAGCTGTGCTGGCGTGACCTGCTGGTTTTGGTTAAAAGGCGTTACTGCATGGGTGTGGAATGTATCAGGGATGTGGAGGGAGAGGATGTGGGAATCCAGTCTTATTGTTTTAGCCCCCTAAAATAACAAAACCCCAAACCCTTCCTAATTTTTAATCAGATTTCAAAGCATTGCAAAAGATCTTTCCATAGCTGAAAAACCCCAAACAATAACAGAGGGAGAGGTGAAAGTAAAGGCACTTCTTAATACTTGTGATTGCAGCTGATGAAACATAGCATGGGTAGGGTTTGCCATGAAGATGTCCTCTCCTGAGCTTTTGCTGTGTGTTTGGCATGAGCAGCCTCCCCCAGACACACCAGCTGGTCTCGAGTACAGCCTTTGCTGCCTGGGTGGCTTCGCAAGGGCAAGGATGGAGCAGGGGGGTTTTGCCTGCTGGCCTCTGCTCTCCTTCACTGCCCACAGCACCAGAGTGCTCTCACTCTCTGGTTTGGTCAGGGGCCCGTTTTCTTAGAGCTGAGTAAACATTTGTACTGAGAAATGTTTAACCTTGTTTCCTTTTGGCGTGGCTCTCGAGGTGTGCAATCCAGCATTGCCTGCCCTGAGCTTCTGGGCTCTGACTTGGGACGCAAAAACATCCCACGTTTCTGAGGCCGTGTGGGACAGCGAGTTTTGCTGGCTCACTTGGCTGCTCCAGGGGCCTGTGGGGGTTTTGCTTTTCCCTGCAACTGCACTGTCTGATTTTTTTTGTTTGTTTGTTTTGTTTTGTTTTTTGAGGTTCTTTGGGGTTTTTTTGTTTGTGACATGAGGCCAGAATGAAAACCCTGAATCCAAGAGCTGGCCAGCCTTTAAATCACTACTGCACACCTGAAACTAATTTTGGCTTCAAGCAGCCCCCTGCTCCATGTTTGACTTCTCTTTCCTCCAGAGACTGTGGAGAGGTAGCCTGGGAGGAGGCAGGGAGCAGGCAGGGGAGTGAGGGTGCTGTAGTGCAGTGGCAGCGGGGCATTAACCAGCACCCATGAGGGCCCAGCCCAGCTGGCTGCCTTCAGGCCGTGCTGCGGGGAGAGGAAAACCCCACTTATGGGAGAGGCTGTCTGATCCCTCACATCTTGGTTTAGTTTATTTCGTGAGTACAAAAAGCCTCCAGATTTTTCCTGTTTGAGGTGGTGGTGAGGTCAGTGCAGGCCTTGCACAGGATGGCCTTGGCCACGTCACTGCAGGGTGGAAGGGACTCAAGAATCCCCTCTCACCCCAGTCTGCTCCCAACCTGCTTGAGGGCATGAGGCCATGGAGGTGTCCAGATGGCTTTATGCTGCTGGTGCATAGGATGAGTCCCAGCTCAGCTGAGAGAGGTGGCTCATCCTGGGCTGGCTGGCTATTTGTCTGCTTCACTGACAGCTGGGAATTTCCCTGGAGTCACATGCCCCAATTCCCAAGACAAACAGGTCCAGTGGTGGTAGCATTGGTGAGGAGGAAGCAGGTGCCTGTGCCACAAGCCACTGGCTGGCCGCAGACACAGAAGTGACAGCTGATGTAGCTGTGGGGATTTCACAGCCTGGATGTCAGTGTCACTGAGGATGGCCTCATGAGAGGGAGGAAAGGGCCATTGTTTTCCCAGATAATTCCCCATGACGCAGCCTGCAGCTGGTGCAGTAGGAAATGCTGATCTGCTTCCTGCCCTGGCTCAGGGATGTTTTCCCCATCCTCACAGCCTGGCACCTTTGCTGGCAGCTCTGTGCTGGGAGGGCTGTGGTGGGGTGAGACCCACTTAGCACCCAGCTAGAACGTCCTTGTTGCAGCGCCTGCAGCACATGGCTGTGTCCCATCTGCCCCTGGAGAGGGCTACTGCCACCAGCAGCTGGCACCCAGAAAACTCATCTGGCAGATGGGCATACCTGACCTGAAGCTAGGGTCCTACAAACGTTGTTTGTCCTTGGGATTGAAAAATAGCTGTTTCTGTAAGATGGAGGCGTTTGCAGTGGGAGCACATGGGGTTGTGCTCCAAAGCCACTTGGAGCTTGTTCTTATAGATGGTGTAGTTTCAGGTAGGGAGGGGGCTGTTGAAGGAATGGCTTCGTTTTCAAAGTGAAGCCAGAGTTCAGAAGCAGCTAGCGGAGAAGTCTGTGCAGTTGCTAATCTAGTTTAGCTTGGTCTAGTCACTCTGCTGGCCCCTCTGGAAACATAACCCCTGCAAAGGAAGGAGGGGAGCGAGGCTGGTGTCTGTGCGGACAAAGCGATTGAAGTATCATGGTATCAGTTTATAGTGGTAAAATACTGCTCTTGAATATCCTACCTGGTGGCTTGGGAGCTTCCATACCCCAGCTTCAGACCAAAATAACCACTGGTATCCCTGCTCACTGCTGACAGGACTGGTATAAGGGGACTGAGGTAGTGCCACAGCTTGCAGGGAGAGTGAGGCAAGTGCTTCCAGTTCTGCCTGCAGTTGCCAAGAGAAGGTGTCTCTGAAGAGATCTAACATTAATCACGCTCCTCTGTACTACTCTCAAAGAAAGAGCAGGTCATGTCCTGACTGGATAAGATCATGTCCTTTTAGCTGACTGCCAGTTCTTCCTTTGCAAACAGACCATTGCTCACTGCTCTTGCAGTCTGTGCTCCAGCCAGGGATGCTGTTTTATGCTACTTGCCCCCTTTTCCTTGTATTGGTCCTGGGATTGCCACAGCCTTAGAGATGCTGCAAACCCTAGGCATCTCAAATGCATAAACCAGGTGCTGTCCGCACACATATGCACAGTACAACTGGGTTTTTGTGCTAGCATTTTCCACTTGCCTGCTGATAGCCAAGCTTTTGGGGGTGTCACTTAGCTGATATTTTTTTCCAGTATTAAGTGAGAGACTGTCACATAAACACAATTCCAGGATCTGGGGCTTTAACAAGACTGCTGCACAGCACAGGCCCTAGATTGGCAGTTCTGGAAAATCCCTAGATAAATATATTTGACAGTGAGAACATGTTATCTTTTGATCTTGGGATCATGAAGGCACTTGTTCTTTGCAAATTCCTTCCGCAGCTTGAGCAGAAAGAACAGCTTGGCGTAACAGGAAGTGCTGGAGAACTTGGATCATCCAAATGCCCTTTATAGCATTAGTGCTCTTGTAATACTTGTCTGTAGACTCTTGGGTTATTCACCTTCTGTGCTGTTCTCCCGATGGGATTTTTCTAATCTTCAGACACCAGCTTCTGCGCCAATTTCTCTATTTAAGTGTTATAAACTCCCTTATAGACAGTGACCTCTATACACCCGAGAGCTCCTGAAGATGTCCCAACACTTTGGAAAGCTTGACTTATGGTCTTGGTGTTATTACACAGCAGAAAACCTGCCTGGTGACCAAAAGTAGGACAAAAGGTCCTATGTGGATTCTGTGCCAGAGTGTGTGTTGCACTAATATGATGTCAGTCTCTCTTCTCCATGTAGCTGCCCTATTTTCTCAACACTTGCTGTTAAGAAATTAAGGATCCTTGAGGCCTCCATCACTATTAAAACTAATTTGGGCTTGGCTGCCACATTCAAAGATTCAACATGCCCATGTGCATGTTGGGTATGTAATTGGGACACCTTACTTTCTTAGGAAACCAGAGTTCAAAAAAACCCAAACCAAACTGTAAATTACTTCCCTTTCTCTAATTTTTGGTTAATGCTTAAATGTTTCCTCAATGCATGTTGTGACATGATTTCAACTTTGAGCCTATTTGACCTAAGAATATAACCCCATTAGCCTAAACCTTCTGCCTCAGTGTTTCATGAAACCAACTATTTATATGCACATCTGTAACCCTCTCCGACTCATGGCCTCTGCATGGTGGGCTAGCATGTGTATTCAGTGCTGATATAAGATAACTGTTCCCCATGGTTTGATATACAGGCTGAAGTAATTTTTTTTTTGCTAAAATCCACAGTTTTGCCATGGGAAAGACTATTTTCACAAGTCCTGTTATGTGGTTTGAATGATATTGCAGCAAAGGGAGATTAGCTGATTACTCCAGGGTCTTTTTAGCTTTGGTGTGTGGGAAAGCTTCATGGCTAACATCCATACATATTGGCCAGAAAGCCATGGGAGAGCAGCCTTGTCACTTCACACCTGAACATCTTGATTCAAATGATTTCAAGTGACTTGTAACTCATGAGGGCGTTGGGATCCACGCCACTCTTCTCTGAGGGATCCTATGCTCTGCTTGATGCCATAAATAGCATTTGAATGCCATGAAGTGAGATGACTCCCATCTGTCAGTCTGGGAAGGCTAGCCAGCTGCCTAAGGAAGTCTGGAGACAAAAAAGTGATTTAAAGAAAAATCTGTAGGGGGATTTAAGTCATACTTTTTTCTAATGAATGTTTATCCTGTAACTGTATCACTATCATTGAAATGCTGTGAGATGTTCGTAGGGCAGTAAAAGCTCACGTCATTGCTGTATGAAATCAGTGCCTGTATAGAGTGGGAGTGGGAACTAGTTGTGTTAATTAGAGCTGGGACCCATGGGCCCAGCATGCCGAGAAGCACCTCGTTTCATCCTGTGCCATTGGCTGTTACCCTGTATTGAAGCCATGCCCAATCTCTACAGCTGGCTGAAACATTTCAAAAATCATGTTTTGCTGCCATCTCTTAGCCCCTGATATCTCAGCCACCCCTGTGGCTGTTAGTCCTTTCTTATGCCTGCTCTAGTGAGGCCCCCATATACTTTCTCCTTGCTTTGGTCAAGCATCTTCTCTGGGGAGAAATAAGCCCTGGATGTTATCTCTGCCACAAGGCTACCAATTCCCAGCCTGTGGAACTGGTGATGGGGCTTAGAAATGTCCTCATTTTTGTTAGCACTGCCTGTGATTACGAAGAGTCTTAGCTTGGGTCTTACTTGACTTGGATTTGCCCCTTTTCTTATTAGATTGTAGCCTGTGTTTCTAAGTGTACACTACTACTGCTGGAAGCCTCCAGTTTGCAGCAAACCCAGAACATGTGGGTGGTATCTTGTACTTCTGACACTGAAGAAGTTGCTAAAAGTTAGCTGTCACTGCCTGTGGACAATCTTTTGTATTAACAATGGTCATCTTCACACCTTTGTTGTGGGAATTTCTTGTCCAGAAATTCCCAAGTTGTTCATCAAAGACAGCTGTGAACCCCAGTCTTAGCTGAAGGAGCAGAGATGCTCCAGAGCCCTTGTAGTAATGATAAATTCCTTCTTTTTGGGTTGTCTTATCTAAAGGAAGCCAGTCTTTCAGATGTCATTGAGAAGTGCTCCTCTTTCTGCCCCTCATCTTCACTTTTCCATAGAAACCAACCCTGCTCTCAGGAATTACAAGGAATGCTTAAAATCTGTAGTCTTGCATGAGAAGGTTGGGCCCATAGCTTACTGTAGGCTTGCAGGAGCTCCCAGGTGTGTGGCACCTTGAGCTAATAGCTCTGGCAGTGTTTCTGAGCTCTTATGTTCCCAGTGTGTCAACTCTGAAATGTCCCCAAGGTCATCCTGAAGCCGTCCAGGATGGGCACTCATGACACATGGAGGATGCTCACTTGCTTTGGTGGTCATGGTCACCTGCTCCTCAGCTGAGACCACACATGAAGGCCACCACTGCAGTGGCTGTGGGGCTGCCCTGTCACATCCACCTGCATGCCTGAGCACCTCTGATTGTTGCCTCTGCTCCTTTGCATGCAGGAAATAAGGCACATAGGAAGTGCACACAATCGGAGTGCAGTGCCCTTCACTGCTGCCACAGCTTCTGCCCCCAGGGTGATCACTGCTCAGTACAACAGCCCGGCAGGCCTCTACTCCTCAGAGAACATCCAGACCTTCAACAGTGCGGTGGAGACAAAAACAGCACCTGGGGCCCTGGAGCCTACCAAGCCGTAAGTACCTCCCTCGCCTCCCCTCCCTCCCTGGGCCTCCAGGGAGAGGCTTCAGGAGACGCGAGTTTGCTGCGAGGGTACCAGTTTGTTAAACCAAGAAAAGCTCTCTTTCAGGACAAGGGAAGTAGAAGAGTCACAAGCATGAATGGTGTTCCCAGGGACAGGGCTCGGAGGAGTGGGGAACGTTTCATGAGGTGCAGACATGAAATTAATGCTGTTGTGTTTCTTTGTTTAGCAGAGACCGATGCAGTTTCCGCGTTCGTTCAGCATGACATACCAGCCCGCTGGTCTGAACAGGTGCCTGATAGCTTGTTACAAGCACTCCCTAAAGTTAGTGTTTTGTGCCGGCTTCACTGCAGTGCTGGGCAGGAAAGGCAACAGCTATTGCAGGAAGCACACCCATCCATGTTTCCAGCTGGCCTGGGATTCACAGACAGGCTCAGCCTTAGTTTGGCTGTTTCTGTGTTTTATTATCAAGCTTTGCTTTTCACAGGAGTTCTAAAAAGTAGCTGAAACATTCATTCCAGTGTGAGGGGTTTTATGTATGAGATTGGAAAGGGTCCCAACCTTAAAAGGGCCTGTTCATTTTTGTGTTTGCAGCTGAGCCTCACCAAAGATATTATTTTATCCTGGAATTTCAAAGTTCCCCTTTTTTCATTCGAGATAATAAACCAGGAGCTGTCTGAAAGCTTTTTGGCTGTGATGGTCAGGTTGCTTAACTGCCCTAAGTCTCTGCATAGCAGTATCAAACTGCCTGGAAGGCTTTGGCTATTTTTATAATAGAAGCTGGAAGACCAGTGCTTTTGGTAATACTTGGCTAAATTTCTGACTTGTGAATGGGGAGACAAAAGTAACTTCAGCCTCTGCTGTTGCAGGGTACAAAGACCTGAGACTGTGGTTTAACACAAGCCTGAAAACTTGCCCATGGGTGAAACCAGCTCCTTGCATTGGCAGCCCTGTGTGCAGCATGGTCCCTGCTAGGCAGTTACAGTGCTGCAGCTGGCAGACGAGCTGACAGATTGTTCCTCATTTGCTTCTGGTAGACTCAGCAGCCTCATTCAGGGGCTGGGCAAAAGCAGAGCAAGAACAAGGAAAATCTGACTTTGCATTAACCTGGTGGGACCATCTGGCAGTCAGATACCATCTCTGGTCTAGTCTGGAGTCCCCTTCATGTGAGAGCGCTCCCTGGAAGCCAGGTAGATTTGGCTAGAGAATTGTAGCTGATCCCTTTCTCTTGCTGGGATCAGCAAAGAGGTGGGTTCCTTCTAGGGCTGTGGCTCACTCTGCTCCTCCTAGCAGGAAGATCCATTGCCAGCCTTGTTCCATCTTGGATACATGGCATCTCTTTCATCTTTTCCTTGCTGAAACACAGCAAGTTGCAAAGGAATGCTGGGGAAACTGTGGATGAGGCCTTTGATGCTAATATGCTTTTGTTTACAGAGTCATCAAAAGCAAATTAATTACTGCTGGTTTTCAGTGGGAGCCAGGGACCTCAGCTTGCCATTAAAAACCCACTGTAGTCTCCCCAGTGCACAAGCACAGGATGTGTAAGTTCTCCTTTCACACACCCTTCCAGCTGCCTTTAAATTCCTGCCCATCTGTTTTGCTGAGTTATTTGGTATGTGGCTGACCTTGCTCTGCATTTACCTGACATTTATCTGCATCCCCATCCTGCACCCTGCAGATACACAGCCTATCTCAACCCAGAACTTGATCTGGCCACTGCACATGGTGACATGGCTGGAGACCTAGTCTGTGCTTCATCCTTAGAGGGTGTGTGGTGTAAATGCAGGGCTGTAGTACATACAAAAATAAAAGCAAATATCTCCACTGGATTTGATGTCACAAAGCAGGTGGGGAGGGAGAAGCCCCACTGCTGAGCACATCTGGTTTGGGATGGGAGGTGAGATTTTTCCTCAGTAGGATGCCAGGCTAGCTTTGAGAAGAGCAACAGTGAAGGTCGCATTCCTTGTCTGGACAGTGGGACCACAAGTGTGTGCACAGGGAGTTAGTGTATAATAAAACCCCTGCTGCCACTTCTTCATTGCTTTAACAACCCATGTATTTGCTTATCAGTAGAGTGCTTACTTTTTAGTTTTTGTGTGGACACCCCTGGAGTGTGAGACCAGAGGCACAGCATTAGCCAGAAGCCTTTAATGTAAAGTTGTGTATTCAGTGGTGTGTCCTTCAGACAGTATTCCGCAGCTGCTTGATGGCTTGAAGTATTTGCCTTTGTCTTTCATTAATTTCTTTCTTCTTTCCTTTCTTCCTCCTCTGCATTTTCCCCTCAATTCGGCAATGTAAACTCCAAACCAACCTTAAACAACCCCGCCTCATGCTGCCCGTGGGCCAGCAGCCACCCGTGGCCTGGGGGTGCAATGCAGGCTCCTGTCGCCTCTATGTATGACCCTCTGCAGAGCTCCGAGCCGCGGCGCAGGCACAGCACCTCCTCCGGCCCCAGCCAGGTCCGAGTGGGGCCCGAGCAGCTGAAGCACGCGGCCCAGGTCTGCCCCAACAGCCCTGTGGAAGTGGAGGTGCCGGGACTCAAAGTGCTGCACGTGCAGTTCAATTCTCCCCTGCAGCTCTATTCGCAGAGCAACATCATGGACACCCTGCAGGGGCAGATCTCTTCTGTTAGCCCTGATTTCCCCAGGTAACCTGCCCATGGCCTCTGCAGCCAGCTCGGCACATCTGCTCATCCGCGTTTTGGTGTCCACGAGTCCTTTGTCCCCGTCTGTGGCTCATGGCATTGTCCGGTCACAAGAAAACAGCATTTACATTTCACCCTTCCAATGTTAGTGCATGACTCTTCACAGGAGCTTTCTCTGCCTTGTGTCTGTGCCCAGCACCGTGGGAAGCACCCAAACATGCTTTTAGCCTGTCAGTATGTCCATTGCCCCCTGCACACCCATACAGCAGGACCTGACAGCAGCTGGTGGCTTTTCTGGAGGAGCCACCTGCAGCAGATGGGTTTGCTAAGGGTAGGACAGTGCTTTATCCTGAAAGCTGGTGTTTTTCCTGCACTTGAAATGACTTTTGTTGTTTGTGACTGACAGGTGCTGCCAGTCTGTTCTTTTATTTCACTGGCCATAGGTGTGTGCTGAGCATGTTTCATTCCAGGCCGAAGCAGGTACCCATGGTCTCCATCTCTGGCTGACAGCACTCATGAGTTTGGAGCAGCCTGGCAGGCACCAGGCACATAGAGGGACAGTCTCTGTTCCCACCCCTGCTCACTTGTCTGCAGAGATTGCTGCAGCACAGGCTACCTCTGCCCGAAGGAGTGGAGGATGCTCAACACGCTCTGAGGTCTGTAGGACCTGTGGTGAGCCTCAGCATCACAAGGCCTGGGTGCTGTTTGATGTCTTCTTTGTAGTTACTTGGGAACCCCTGGCTCGTGCCTCTAAATGACAGCCTCCGGGTTTTACAGGGAGGACTTCAGTGTCGGGATGGGTGAAACAGAAAGCACGTTCATCTGTCTCGCAGGAGGGGTCCAGTCAAGGATGAATTGTGAACCTTCTGCTATGTGACAAAGCAGCTTGCAGGTGTGTGACGTGGTCCAGGGCACTGGTCAATCCCAGGGCCTCCATGGGAACAGAAAAGGACACAGCCAGATCTCATGGCTCCTGGACTGCTCACAGTTCCCTTCTGGGAACCATGTGCTTCAAAGCAGAAAATCTGGTGTCCTCACCCCTGGACCCACACAGCCAAGCTTTGCTGTATGCCAGCAGCCAAGAGATAGTGGGAAGCTGAGGATTTACTCCTGCCTTGTTACTCAGTGCAGTTACTTGCTCTAAGTCACTGCTCTGGCCTGTAGTACCAGAAATGGTCACACTGCCAGCTCTTTGTGCTGGCCTGGAGAGCTGATAGTGCTCACAAAGGAGCCCGAGACATCAGCAATTGTTTCATAGCTAAAGGGAGTGCTCCGAGCACTGGGCCCTCCTGTAGCCTTGAGATCCTTGTAAACTTTGCAAAATGGACTGGCATAAAATAGTAAAATATCATTAGTAAAAGGCAAACTCTGCTTTCTGAAGATTCTGTGCAAGGCTGTGTCTTTATGGTTTTTATTACCGTCTTCTTGCCAATACTTAAGGCTCAGTGATCCAGTATTAGTGTTGCAAGTTGTCCATGGTAGCAGCGATGAGATCCAGTAATGGTTGTGTGAGTCTAAGACCTAATGAAAGTTGTTGGGGTTGTTCCCTACAAAGTTTCTACATGAGGGATCTCGTGTGCATGGAAAAGGACACCAGTTGCTGGTGATTGCTGCAGATAGAGTACTTGTGTAACAGGAGGTACCAAAAATCAGCTGGCATACAGAGGCTCAGTATCTTGCAGGTACAATTTCTGTCCCTGTGGCCTTGCATTTTCAAAAGATACACATGCTTTCTGGTGATGTTTTTTAATTTAAGCAGCATAGCCTTCTGCCCTGAGGTGTTTTACTCCACTGGTACAAATTCAGGTTTGATGCTTTTTATAGCCTTTTGGAAGTCTTGTATGTGCAAGTGTACGTATAGGGTGCATACCTGGGAGAGCTGATCTGTATGTTTCACACTGCCACAATGCATGGTTGAAATGTGATGGCTTTGTTTGACTCTAGTGCTCTTTAAGATTATTTATCCTTTGCTTTTTGGATGCATGTTATTGAAACATTCTTAGTATGCAAACTGCAATGAAAGGCTTCTTGCATAATGTTTTTATGTGTGGATAGAGCAGTGGGAGTGTATGAGTTTACATGAGATGAATGTAATGTGGAGCATGGAACACCTTCTGTCTAATAGAAGGCACATAATTATTTTATTTTGGGTAAGAGGCTTCAGTAACTGAGATTCAGGCTTCAAAGGTTCAACTGCTTGCATGTCCTAATGTGCTTCCTGCTCCACTGAAAATTGCTAAAGATGGAAACATTTCATGAAATTCTTTTTATGGAAATAGAATTTTATAACTCATGTGATGATTTTACTTCTGATGCTTGAAGAGTTTATTATGTAGAGGAACTCCCGAATGACTCAATTGCTCATCGGCATGGAAAGTATGCAGTTGCCTCCTCAAGAAAAAGATTTCCCTCTGCAGTTTAGTCTGGACCTCAGGATGTTTGTGTACTTTTCATGCAATCACAGAGTGCAGGAATGGTGAAACTGAGTAGACCATTTACATTTTTAAGACTGAATTATAGAATTGAGCCATCAGAGGAGATTTGTCAGCTATTTCATTTTATTGTATATGTTTTACTGCAGCTACAGAACACAAGGCAGGCAGGAACTTCCTGTGTCCTTTAGTCCATCCCTTAGTCCAGCATTTGGCAATTTAAACCATTGATTTAAATAATTCCCACTGTATATTTGTCCAGACTGTTCTCAAATCCTTTAGTTTGGAGGTTGCTTATCTGTCCATGACAATCTCACCTGTCCATGACAATCTCCTCTGGTATTTCAGTGTCAATAGATATACTGGAAAGCTTTTCCCAGGGGATATTCTAAATATCCTCCTGGAGTTTAAGTCTATCCTCTAGCCACTGGATATGGAGAATATCCTAGGTACTGCCTCCAGACTCTTTTTTATCCTCAAAGACCCTTCCAGTGGCACAATGACCCTGCACTGTGAAAAGCTGCCCCTGAAGCACCTTGGGCTCTAAGTCGAGGATGCAAGTCCCTCATGGCATGAGGGGTGGCAGCAGCACCTCAGGGTTTAGCCTTAGCAGGCAGAAATCTCTGCCCTTGACCTGCTCATTAACCTTAGTAAAATACTGTAAATGGGCTGTGGCTCAGAGCCTCCACCTATAAAATGGAAATAGTAACACTCACTTGAAAACCAGACTAAATTACTGCCAATCAGGGAATCTTCTAGTTAGATCCTACAGCTGTTACCTTGTGAAGGTGACATTTACAAGCAATTTGTAGGGTACTTGCCAAGATTTCTTTTTAATGGAATAAACTTTACTTAGTTTGAGATTCACAGTGGTGTAAGGTAGCAGTGTAAGGTAGTTCATGCATGCAAGGAACATGCGTGGATGGCACAGGTACCACGTGGGATTCCCATCCCAGCACATGAATTCTTTATCTTCCTGTTAACAGAGCAGTGGTTTCCTGGGCAGAAGGTTTTAGTTGCTGAAGTGTATGGTAATTGTGAAGCAGGGAGAACCCTTGGGGGACTGGCCAGGGGCAGTCGGTGAGCAGCTGCTGACAGCAGCGTGCACAGATGGCCCAGCGTGCCAATCCCGCCCGGAGCACATCCAGCACCTCCGTGTTCATGGCCTCCTGTCGTGCTTTGCACGTTCATCCTTCAGTCATATGATGCATTCTGGAAGTTTTGCTAGAGGGATCAGCTTTAGTTTTCATCTGTTTAACAAGTGTGTTCTCTGTTCTTTCCTCAGTTTAGATCAGCATAACCAGACCCCAGGCAACATTGCCATAGACAGACAATCTGAGGTTTACAAGATGCTGCAGGAGAATCAAGAGTCAAATGAGCCACCCAGACAGTCTGCTTCATTTCTTGTGTTGCAAGAGATCTTGGAGTCAGAAGAGAAAGGTGAGTACTTACTGCATACCTGATCTGGGTGTGCTCTTCTGCTCTGCCATTCTTTGGGCTGGGTAACATTTAAAACTTTATTTTCCTTTTAGCTGTTGATTGGTCAAGGTAGCATGTAGGTGATTTCTATAGAAATGTACAGACCCTGTCACTAGTTTGATTCCAATATTCTCTCATTGACAGTTTCAGTGTCTATGGGCCCATATATCATTGCTCAATCATTGAGTGAGTGCTCCAGAAATAAACCCTTGCAACATTTAGTGATCAAGAAGGAATTTTAAAAGTCATAAAACCTCCTATAGTTTCCAAAGTTTTGCCCCCTTTAAGATAATATTCACTGATTAAAGACCATGTTAGATTCAAGACTTTGGATGGTATCACAAGACAGTGCTCTTCAGTGAATCCTAGTGCTTCTGAACTCCATCCCCCTACACAAGAAAAAGTATCCACTTCTGCAGTGGAATGTAAAAATATGGCAGCTGGGTTACAGCAAGCAGTTCATAGCTTTTAACCTCTGAAAATTTGCTCTTCTTGGCATTCTTGATCTGACATCTGAACTTGTGCAGTTCAGAGCTATAGACTTTAAGATAAAAAGGCCAATTAACTTATTGGGGACTAAATCGTGCTCTTTTCTTCCCTTAAATAAAATACAATAAACAAATGAATGGGAAAAGAATTCCAAGAATGACCTTTTTTTGTCCTTAGGCCAGTTGAGGCTCAGTCTTTTGTGTTATTAGCTTGGCAGTGGTACATTCAGTTTAATCCAAAAAAAGCCTGGTGCTGAGATACCACAAAGAGAAACAGATCAGCCAAGTGCTGGTAGGTGTGAGGGATCTCTAAGGAAACAGCAAAATGAAGGAAATAAGGAAATGATAGGAAGAAAGAAACCAGGATCATGGAGTCTTTAATATGCTGTTAAAATATCTACCTGAAAGCCTTTTAAATACTGAGTGTTTGCAGCTTGCCCTCAGGGTTCAGCTCCTGCATTGAAGGAGTAGCCAGGACTTCTCAGGAAGCCAAGGTCCTCCCCTGTGCTTAGTAGTGGTGAAGAAGATAAGAAGCAAAAGCCTCTCTGTTTTATCTCTCTTTGAAGATTTGCAGCATTGTTGGGATTCTCTGGCACAAGGTTTGCCTGTCCTATCACGGGCTGGGATAGGCTCTGGCATTATTCCACAGTGAGCTGATAATGCCCCATGGCCCAGCCTGCCATGCTCCAGCCAGCATCAAGCACACACTGCTGCGAGTCAGATGGTTCCATGTGATAAATGGCACATTGGATGGCGGCTTCTCCCAGCCTGGCTCCAGGCAATGGCTTGTGAATGGCAGCTGTGAGCCATCACCCCAGCTGGGACAGGGCCCTTGGGGGCATCACTGACTGGGCTTTGCTGACTTACACCGGCTGAGAGCCTGGGCCAGACACAGCGGCCAAGTGCGGGTGTTTGGAAGCACCATGGCTGGTCTTTTAAGACCTGACCCTGTACTCAAAAGTGGAGTGTTGGAACATGCCGTATTTCCTGTGGGTGTTTGATTAAGAGAGACTTAAAAACGTGCTGTCAGTGTTGCTGATAAGAGCAAAGTGCTGGTTGAGGCAGAGGGAGTGAACAGAAGTGATAGGGAAGAGTCTGAAAATGTGATTGCTGCTGCTTCCTTCCCAGTGAGGGTCACTTGCAGCAACTCTTGGAGGGCAGGTGCTGCTTGCTGTGTTTGGAGGGTTAGGGAACTTGCACCTCTGGACCAGCATCTGCACAGAGCTGAGTACAAACCTCTGAGCTGAAGGCTGCCCTAAAGGCAAACCAGCACAGCATCACCTGCCCCACACCTTAGGTAGGCAGTTCTTCCCTTTTCCTTCAGCTCTTCTATCAGTGATGCTGCCCTGGGCTGTGATGAGTCTTTGACCTTGCTGGTCACCAGGGTGTATCTTTGGAGGGTGTTTCCACTCCTTGCACTGGGATTGCCCATTGTAAGTGTGCTCTTGGCTTGACACTGAAGGGTTGTTCAGTATCCCTCATGGTCCAAGGTGTTTCTGGTAAAACACCATGGGAGTCTCAGCAGCCTCCTTCCCTTGTTAACTGTGGAACCCCTTGGAAAAGTCATATAGATAAGGTTAGTCCCATCATTGGTGTCATTTTATAAAAGGCTCCTTTTTCCCTGCAGATATTTAAAGGCTTGCCTTGTATCCCGCATCTAGGATCCACTGCTGGTTTAGGCATCCAGGTCAGCACCTCCTGCAAAGGCCCTGCAGGAATCCCCTGCCCCAGAGAAGTGGCAATAGGGAGATACCTGGAGCATGCTATGCAACATGTGCAAGGGGGGAGTGCAAGGTTATCCCCAGTGTCCCAGGGCTCTGCAAGGACTTTGTTAACCAAAGCTTCCAGGAGTCTTGGGAAAACCAGCTCCACTGTAAAACAGACAGCAGACTGGAAAAGGACTTTCACAGTCCTCCCTAGCCTGCCAGGACACCCACCTCTTTCTGACCTCAAATCTGGGAACCAGCTCGACCCCGAGTGTGTGACCAGGACATATCAGGCAGACTCCAGTGCTGCTAAGGGGCTTTGCTTTGCTTTGTGCATCTGTGCATGTGAGACACACCAGCTGAAGTCTGATGGGCTTTTAAAATGCGAAGATACTCTGATCTGACTGCCCACCATCTCAGGCCCTCACGTTTCCAGGGCCAGGTTCAGCTGTGTCCCCTCCTCTCCTTCCTCCCCACACATCCCTAAATCCCTGCCCACTTTCCATGCATGAATCCCTGCCTCAGAACTGGGGTTAAAGAATGTCATGCCCCCAGCAGAGCATCTGCTTGGGAGGAACAGCCTCGAGCCACGCATCTCACATGCTCTGAAGCACTCTCCTTCCACCCCCAGGAGACCCTACCAAACCATCTGGATTTAGGAGCGTCAAAGCCCCTACCACAAAGGTGGCCTCATCGATTGGGAATGCCCAGAAGCTGCCCATGTGCGACAAGTGTGGATCTGGCATTGTGTAAGTAAGCCTGTCCCTGGGGTTGCAGGTGAGCACCCCATGCCTGTGCCAGGGGCTGAGGTACTGCACCCAAACAACTTCACTTACCCACATCCAGTGCATCCAGGAGACTCAAGGCACGTTTATTTTCACCAGCTTTAATAACACTAACCTTGCAGTTCCCCACAGTGAGGCAGGAGTTGGGTTTCCATCTACAGATCTGTATCAGTGGAAACCAGAGCAAGTCCCTGTGAGACAAACCTTGAGGCGGTTGTTGCTGCAGTGTTTTGCTTCTTAACTGAAATCTGTTTACAGCATTTGGAAACAAAACGACCTTTCCATTCAGGGCCTGTGTATTTAACGCATTTCCTGTCTCACTGCTCCGAGGCGTGGCATGGAGACTTGCCTTGGTGGTCAGAGGCGGTGGGGACTGCAGGGCTGCGTTCTGCTCCCCACTCTCCTCACACCAACACTGTGTCTATGCAGACATCTCTTTTTGTCTTTATGTGGGTAAAATCTAACTCCAGTAGAACTGGGGTTTGGGTTTGATACGGAGCTGCTGTACCATAGGTGTGACCACATGAGGGACCCAACCTCTGTCTTCGAGTTGTACAGTTTTTCAACCTCAAATTCTTCCCTGCAGCCCCCTTAACAGTTGACTACACAGCAGTCAGGTACTGGTAGCCAAACCTGCACTGTCATGGAAGAATTCTGATTTCTCAGGTGTTGCCCGCCACACGCTATCAGATTGTTGCTGAGACTCACTACACTGTGATTTCATGGTGCTGGCATGCCTGCAGCATGTGGACCAGCAGAGAGATTACAGAGGCAATCCACACCCTGTAAAATATGAATCAGAGACCAACCCTGTAATTATTCTACCAGCTGGGTAGGTCTGGAGAGAAAGCACAAGGCCTTGAATAGCACTCAAAACTAATGAATTACAGAAAATAGAGATGGCTGCTGGAACAAAATAATACTGGAAAATTGTTGTGTTGGGGCTGATGGTAGTTGGCAAATTGCTGTATAGTTTTTGTAGTCTTCCTAGTCACCTGTTGGGTTATGCTGTGACATCTTCCAGTGAGAGCTGGCCCACAATTGGCCGGATCTGTTCACTGCAGCTCCCAAGCAGCTATGTCTGAGATGAAAACCAGGATCTGGTCTCTGTGCTTCTCCGACATGTACCTGGCATATCAATCACTAGCAAAAGGGCAGTGCTGGCTGTACACCCTTCATCCCTGCAGTTCTGCATTTGTTTTGCTGTCCAGTTGGTTTGCAGCTGGATTTTGCTGCCCCAGGTGGTCAAGCTGCTGCCTGCCATTTGATCCTGGGCATTTGAGTGCTGTTGTGCCATCTGCAGCCACCAGCTAAAGATGCCATCACAGTAATTCTTGCCACCACAGGTGATAGGACTGTCCCTGTGAAACTTAGGCAGGTCAATGCTGAGAAACTCTAGAGGAGAGTTGTCATGCCAGCACTGGGCTTCTAAAAGTGCTGTTAACATCTGCCTGACCCAAGGTAGGGCCTGTACTTTGACTTGTCAGGAGCAGAAGAAAACTTCACCTTCGGGACTGGTGTGGGTCTGGGCTGGGTGGGAGGTGGCTGGGGAGGAGGCAGACGGTGCTGGGCACTGAGGGGTGCTGGTTCCTTCCCCAGAGGGATGTTTGTGAAGATCCGGGACAAGCAACGTCACCCCGAGTGCTACGTGTGCAGCGACTGTGGCACCAATCTCAAGCAGAAAGGACACTTCTTTGTGGAAGACCAAATCTACTGCGAGAAGCACGCGCGGGAACGAGTGATTCCCCCGGAGGGCTACGAGGTGGTCACTGTCTTCCCAAAGTAAACCATGCTGCTCACAAAGCCAGTGTGGATGGGTTATCCTCTGCTGATTTTCCTTGGAGAGCATTATCCCTACCCCCTGCAGAATCTTGTTTGCAGTAAGGAATGCTAGGCATGGCTTTGAATTTCCTTGTCATTATTAATCCTTCATCTGTTCACATGAGATGTCACTAATTGTTCAACATTCTTTTCATCCTCTCACTGTTGTTTTTTTTTAATACACAGAATTTTTTCCTTCATTGTACTGTCAATCACACAGAAAAATCGGAGGCCAAAGTCAGATTACAACTTTTCTGTGTTCCAGTTATTTGCCATCTGTTTGCCTTCAATAAATGGGGTGAATCCACAAGGCAGAAGTGTGTGCTTTCTGCTGTTTTCCTTGTGCACTGGATTGGGGTTCCCTGGGCAGCAGAAGAGGTGCCCAGTCCATGGCTCTGTTTATCCTGGAGAATAGTGGGAAAGATGAACAAGTTGAGTAAGACTGGTCTTGCTGCCAGCTGAGCTGTGAGCAGCTGCCTGCTGGCACCCAGCAAGGGGCAGCTGGGCACAGCCAAGCCTCAAAGCAGACTGGTGGCCTGCCCCCAGTGCAGGGCAGCTGAGAGCTGCCTCCTCTGTGTCCAGCACTGCTTCATCATGATGGGACTGGGCCTGTCCGTGTTTCCTGCTGGTGCATCAGCCCAGATGTCCCTTGGTTCCCCACAGTCACAAACTGAGCTCTACAAGAAAAATCATCACTTGATGCTTGGTGGAAACCAGGGCATCCTAGAGTAAAGAGGGGAAGGTTTGAACAGTCCCTGTTCTGGCTCCCCCTGGGGGGAAACACATGTGACTGCCCAAGGCATCACCCTGCTCCTAGTGCTGCTGCTGTGCACAGCTGCTCGAGGGTGCCTTTGGGGGTGATGTGGGGAGGGGGGCACATGCCCCTTGTGCCCTGGACAAGGGGCTGACGGGGCCTGAGCAGCAGAACCTCCACACATGTAGAGCACAGAGGAGGCCTGCAGTGGTTATTTCTCTCACACCTCTAAATGAGATGCTGGCTGTTCTTAATGGTGTAAAAATAAACAATTTCTAAGATGTGTCATCTTTCCTTTAAAACGAAATGCCGATGGTTGAATCAGCAGGGTGGGTTTGTAGCTGCACACAGGCCAGCACAGGGGCCCTGGAGTTAGTGGGTGCATCTGCAGCAGCTACAGACAGGGTCATGTCCCTGCCTTGTTTAAAAAAAAAACCAACAGAAAACAAAACACCCAAGCTCAAACCACAACCCCAAACCCAATCCTCATCTGTGGTAAAGCTGACCTGTCACCAAGCCTCTAAGCCTCCCGCTGTTCAGATAAACTGCAACTTTTGGGCAGCTTGGGGAGAGGACTAATTCACTGACCCAGCTAAATTTAGTTCATCCCCTCAGGCTCCTTCTATGGGCAGAGATAAGCAAGCAAGGCTGCCATAGCTCAACCAGCAAACTTTGGCTCATCCCTGGGAAAAGCCTGGCTTCTCTATGCCATTGGCACAAGTCAACACGCACCTGCACAAACTCCAGATAGATAACACAAGCGGCTTTTTTTTTTTTTTTTAAATTTTTTTGGCCTGCTGGGATGACATCTCCCCTCACTGCTGGTAGTGGAGATTAATTCTCTCCCCTCCACAGCACACCTCCCTAGGGAAAGGCTGGTTGTGCTGCTGTGCTGGACTGCACAAAAAGCCAGGGCAGTGGTGGGAAGCACAGACCTGCAGGGGTGAAGGAACGACCCTGTAGGCACAAACTGCTCTGGCTGTCTTGTGGACCAAGTCTCCTGCCCTGCTGTGGGACTGTGGCTGCTCCACACCACCCGCTTTCTCAGCAGGCTGGGGGCTCAGGGCTCCTCCAGGAAAATGCCTGCTGCCAAGGCCATCTGGAGCACCGTGTCCCAGCCCTGGAGCCCGGGCTGAGCCCTCCAGTGCCTGCAAAGTCACTACAATTTTTTGTACACAAACGTCTGTCAGCAAAACAGCGCTCGTTCCAGAAAACCTCATGATTTGCTCTTGTGTTGGCGGCGAGGGCATTTGAGCCTGGCCCATGCCTGGCATTTCCCTGCCCTCCCACCCGGCGCCGCGCTGCAAATGGGCGACAAGCCCTGCTTTGTGCAGGGCCACACCGGTCCCAGCTCCTGCAGCCAGGCTGGCAGCACAGCTGGCAAAACCGATTGCCTGAGGCTTGACGCAGGAGATTTATGGAGTAGTCTGGAAGTGTAGGTTTCTAATGTGGATACCAGAGCTGATCCAATTTTTTACGTGGGAATGGGTTAGCTGAGGAAGTTCACATTCGTTACTTGAGGACTTTATCCACTCTCTGCTGTATCTGGCTGAGAAGAAAGGGAATGTAATAATCTTTTATGATGCAGGGCAAAATATTTGACGACTGCAGTGTTCACTGTAGTCTGACCTTCCAGATTCCTCAGGAGTTTAACAGTTGGCATCTGCAGTCTGTCAACAATAACAAAATAGGTTAAATAGGGTCACTCATACCTTGCAACCACACTGAGCTGCCCGCTATAGAAGTTAACAATAATGTAAGGAACACAGAAGAGGTTCCCATGTGAAGCGCATTGGGCAGTTGGTGAGTGGGTGAGCATCCTGCCAGAGGGACTGTCTCACAAAGGTGGGCAGCACAGCACAAGGCACAATCTGTCACTTTTAACACCAACTACTTCGGTTTCCATTTGCGATCCCTCCCTGCCACTGCCACGCATCCCCTTTCTCCTTGTGCAGTGCAGTCTGTGCCTTCTGTTCCCTGATGGCTCGGCTCCTCAGGCACAGCCGCAGCAGGAGTTGCAGGCCATGGCAGGCTGGAGAAGAGGGCTGGTGTGGGACACAGCAGTGGATCTCCCTCCACAGCTGAACGGGAATCACTGTTTTTAAAACTCTTTTACACAGTTAAAAAGACCCCACTGGTGGCAGTGACTTGACAGAGCTGGCCCCCAAGAGATAAAGCTGACAGAAAATGGTTAAAAACCCCAACACTATGATCAAGACAGACCTCTCTCATTTTCCTCTTCTCACAGGCCACACCATCACCACACTCATGCCAATAAACCAGCACTGAGCAGCATGGCCAGTTGCTCCAGCTCACACATTTAAGTTTCATTTGCTAACGGCTCAGATTTTTGTCAAGGTAGAGTCTTGGCAGCTCAAGCATCACCTCTGCTAAGGCAGGTAAGTAAGAGTACCCGAATGATGGCATGTGCAGAGTGCATTTCAGTGCTGGTGAAATGCCATTAAACATATTCTAACGTGAAATTAAGTTTACCACACATTATCTTGTCATCACATGGAATAACTTGGTAAAAAGAAAACCTCCAAATAGACACACAGCAGCGACACACTGCCAAGACATGCAAGATCATACTAAGAAGATACCATGCTTGCTTTAATCAGTGACATTTGTAGTACTTTTGGAGCCAAAAAATAATAGGGGTGAAGAGATGGGGCTCCTCCGTGGTGACAAGCAAAAAATATGCATTGCTTTCACTTTTTGCAGGTGGGCTAGAAAAGCAGCCACAGCTCTGCCAGGTCTCTCTAAATAACATCAAGCCCCGCCCACATCAGCATTGATAAAGACTGCATTTCCCTGATGCTACCATTAGCATTAATGCTAGTTTATGCATTTTTAGGAAAGCAGCAATTATTAAATCCTACTTGTGCTGTCTCTGGGGTAGAAATTCTTATTTTATACCATATCACCCTGTAATAGGCAGGTTAAGCAGGGTAGATCAGCCTTCAAAAGTTACGTAGCCTGTGTGGGAGTAGCTATCACTTTGTATTAAATCTTTAAGAAGATTAGGTTGAGATACGGACAGTTTAATAGGGAAAGCAAAAGCCACACACCCAAGCAAAGCAAAACAAGGAATTAATTCACTGCTTCCCATGGGCAGGCAGGTGTTCAGCCATCCCCAGGAGAGCAGGGCCCCATCATGCATAATGGCTACTTGTAAGATAAACAGTGTCACTCCAAACATCTCCCCTTCCTCCTTCTTTCCCCTGCTTCACATACTGACCATGATGTTATCTGGTCTGGAATATCCCTTCGGCCAGTTCAGGTCAGCTGTCCTGGCTGTGCCTCCTCCCAGCCTTCCATGCACCCCCAAGGCTCCTCACCAGCGTGGCAGTGCAAAAAGCAGAAAAGGCCTTGGCTCTGTGTAAGCCCTGCTCAGCAATAACAAAAACGTCTCTATATTATCAACCCTGTGCTCAGCCCCATACCAGCCACCGTGACCAATTCTACTGCAGCCAAAACCAGCACAATCATTTATTCTTAAATCTTGTAGTAGATCTTCACTAGAATTAAAGGATTCATAAAGGAGACTAGCACAGTGTGTGAATGTATCATGGAGACAGCACATGCTGGACTTTGTATTACTCAGGCTAATAAGTAACTGAACAGAAAAATTAGAAACTTTCATCTTCAGCAATTGCCAACAAAACACGGCTTTCACCAGGCAAAGGTCAAAGCCAGCCTACTCATTAACAGATTTATCTGTTCCCTTAGAGGCAAGAATAAATATCTATTGCTACTATAAGATATCTTTCTCTAACATCAGGCCAACAGAGTAATAATAATCATAAAGTGAATGAAAACTGGTTTCTGAAGTCTGAGTAGGCAGAGGGTTTTTTTCCTTGTTATCTATGCCATGTTAACTAGCACAACTACAACTGTGACAGCTCCAGCTGCAATTCCATGACTGCAGCTTTTAAATGACACCTAAATGACATTTTCACAAATCATAGCTGAAGGTTTAAAAGCTGTCTGATTCATCCAGTGCTGTGTCCAGTTCTGGGCCCCTTGCTACAAGGAGGCCACTGAGGTGCTGGGAGTATGTCCAGAGAAGGGCAACGAAGGTAGCTAAGGGTTCTGGAAAGTGCAGAATGTCTGTGTGGGTGTGTGGAGGCCAAGGAGTACTTTGTGGGAAGGGAAGGGCAGTAAAGAGGTAAAGGATATTACTTGTATATTTAACCTATAGGAGTTAGCTGTCAGCAAGGGTTTCCAACTTAAAATCATAAAATCATTGTGACTTTTGAGACTGTGTCCAACCCTTAGCACTCCTGGATCCACCACTAAATCATGTCCCCAAGTGCCATATCCACATCTTTTAAATACCTCCAGAGATGGCAACTCCATCACTTCCCTGGGCAGCCTGCTCCAGTGCTTCACTTCTCCGGTGAAGAAATTTCCTAATATGCAATCTCAACCTTTCCTAGTGCAACTTGAGGCTGTTTCCACTTGTCCTATTGTTTGTTACTTAGGAGGAGACCAACACCTCTTTACAACCTCCTTTCATGAAGTTGTAGAGTGATATGGTCTCCCTTCTCCAGGCTAAACACCCTCAGCCCCCTCAGTCATTCCTAACACTTCTGCTCCAGACTCTTTAACAGCTTTGCAGCTCCTGCCCCCTGCTTCAAATGGGCAACTCAGCTGCACAGGCTGACCAGCAGCCAGTACAGAAGTAATGTCTGCACCAGAAAGATTAAGGCTATTTTAGGCTCACTGCTTTTTGGTTTCTGGGTTTTTTTTTTAGTTTGGTTTGTGTATGGGTGTTTTTCTGTTGTTGTGTTGGGTTAGTTTGTTTTTCTTTAAATGTATGACATTGGCTAATGTGCTAAATAAGCAGGAAAGTGTGAATTAATGGACACAAGATCAGCTTCGTTTACTTAAGAAGCCAAAACCCACAGACTTTTAGAACAAACCAGATATTTATTTAACCAAAATAATTTGCAGAAGTTGAAAACAGAAGCTACACAAATGGCTTTAACAAAGGCCCATGTTCTCCCCCTCCCAAATAAAACTATAATTGACACCATATTTAAAAAAAAAACCAACCAAAAAACGGTGGTTTAGGACTTCCACAGGAAGATTTTTTAAACAAATTTGCCAGTTTATACCACTGAGCACAAGAACTAGCTGCAAATGTGAAACATGCTCATTTTCTTAGTTCTCTATGAAAGCCTACTAAAGCTAAAAGTCTCACCTGCATTAAAGTCTAGAACATGTTAAAATTCACTGGAAGAACACAAGGGATTTGAACAAGGCCTTAAGGAAAGTCAGCATCAAGGACCAGTAAGCATAAGTGACATCTCTGGAAGATCTCTAAGACTACTTAGAGGCCACATTTGCATATTAAAACACACATTCTGCATTGGACTCTGATGACTCTTCTAGGACTTTGAAGACACCCATTTTTTCCTTTTTCATTTTTTCAGAGGTCTTCATTTGATCTAAGATTAAACAAATCAAAAGTCAACAATAACAGGAAAACAAGTTGACAAAATCATTTTGCTTCTTCATCAACAGCTGGCTACCAGAAGTTTGTGTTTGAAAATATTTTTCAAGTTGTATGCCTTTAGAAAAAAATTCCATCATCTCTGGCTAAATGTAAATGGAGAAAAACAGTTCTAAAAGCTGCCTGAACTAGTCTCATTTTCCTGAGAAAAATACACAGAAAACCTTTTTAGTGAAGTTACCAGGAGAAACAAAGTTACAGCTCTGATAAGTAACAGTCTTTCCAAAAATTCAAAGACCTGCAACTTGTTTTCCTGGTGCTTGCAATCACTTTGTTGCCCTTCCAGTGAACATTAAGCTAATGAAAAAGTATTATCTTTATACAAATTTAATAACTATGGCTTACCAGGGTGGGAGCTGGCATTTCACTTCCCAAAGCATTAACTGCAGTTAGCTATAGCAAATATTTAGTATATGATGCTAGACTAATATCTTTGTATTAACATTTTTGTATTAACTTTATCCTATCAATTTTGCTAAGCATAGCAAAGAAGAAAAAAAGCAACCACATAAATATGATACGCACTAATAACACAAAATAAACAGCACCTTCTTCAACTTGAAAAGGGAAATCAGATTGTTTCAACAGTCTGAACATGCATAGTTATTATATCACCCATGCATCATAATTTTCTGTATTATCAGTCAGTTAACTGAAATAAGCAGTTTTACAGAACAATGCCTTAAATTTTTTTCCTAAATTATCTAAAATATAGCAAAAGTTTCCTAAGGCAAATCATTTTACACAAACTACACACAGCACACTTACTTAAGGCTAAAATTTTTACTTCTAAATTTTGTAATGACTGAGGTTTTTTTGCTGTATATGTGCTTGGAGTCTTGTTCTGCTAAAGATGCTGAGGGAAACAAGGCATACTAAATCGACTAATCATACAAAAGCATTCTAAATCTATGAACTGGACAAGAAATTTTCCTCTCAGGAAAGTTAAGGCTTTTTTTAATAATATCTTGGCCTGATCAAGTACTAGAATTTGCAGACAACCTCGAAAAAGAGTTGTGGTTTGGTTGGGGTTTTTTGCTAAATAGCTGATCCACTGACAAGCCATGGGAACTCTGAAAAGCTTGATTTCTTTCCCCCAAATGTAGGACTTGACTTCTTTCCCAAAAAAATGTTAGACAAATGTAATTTTGAATGACGACAGTATCAAAATATGTTTTTAAAAAGTTTGCTGGAATAAATATTTCCTGAGGATAATTCCTGTTTTGATCAATTACAGCAACTCTTCTTTAAAGCTGCTTTGCAGAACACCTCCTAATCTATGCTTGTCATTCACAGTATGCTCAGGGCACACCATGCCTGAATGTGGTTTTCTGGAATACTTTTGTCTAAGTTCTGTTATTTCTTCTCCAGCAAACCATACTGAAAATGTCAGCAAAGGGACCAAAGGGTTCTTTGTCAGATAAATAACACAGCTGTAGGGAAGTGAAGCTATGGCAGCTTTCTACATACAAAGACACTTTACAAAATATGAATTTACTGCTGAACAGAATAAAGAAAACATGAAAACTCAGACTTACCAATAAGATCACTTCTATCCAAAAGTAGCTCTAGATCTTTATCACTGATTACTTTTTCTTTAGATCCTTTAACCTCCCTGTTAAAGAAGAAATAATCTCTCAATACAGATAAAAGCATGTTAGTATTGCATAGAAGTCACGTTTTCCAATGTAGCAGAACCCCTAGGACATTCTTTCCTCTATGCAGATCCACATACCACTTCGTAAGACAAGAGAGCTCTTGACAGCTGCTTGCAAGTTACAAGTTATAAACTCATGGTCCAAGAAAATATGAAATCTGCATACCTCTCATAGTCTCTGGATTTCAGCAATTCTATTAATTCCTGAGGGTCCAGGCAGCTTTTTGACTGTGCTAGACCAGATTTTCCACCTTTAAACTGATCTGTAGAAAGAACAAATTTTAAGAAAGCACACAGAGACTGGAACAAATTACTCTTGAATATCAAAACTAATGCTATGTTTCGTTGTTTTAGCCCTCAGATAACACGCCTTACACTAACAGTGACAAACTCAGAGGTACATGAAGGTTTGCATGCAGGCCTTTTACTTTCTATAATGTGTATGTATGTAGATATATATGTAGTATGCAGAAGAACTGATTGAAACACCAATTCAACATGCACACACGCATACAGAGCAGAAAAGCCGTTAGTTCTACTTACTGTAAAAACATTGTAAATAAAGTTAGATGGTGGATGCTGAAGTTTGTTCCCTTTGTATTGTAAGCTGGTTAAAACAAAGTAAGTAGTATTAACCACAAGACAGGAAATATGTGAAAGATATGTGGTTTGCAAAGAGAACAGCCTCAGTTTAATGAGACAGACAGACATGACAAAATAATACCCCTGACACAGGTTGCTTTTTTGAGACTCTGCTAGCACCTGTTTACAGCAAATCTGGATGTCAGTCCAAATACAAAAAACATTATACAAGATTATTACGTAACCAAAGCTGAGCATGGATGAAGCCAAGCTCAGTCTTGCACATTTCAAGGAGACTGGCAAGACTTGCTGTTCTGTGCCAAGTTTCCTCAGTTTTTATCAACATGTGTACACATTTATTAATGTGTCTTCACTGATTCCTTTCATCACACTGCTCTTCTTTCCTGTAACTTGGTTTCAGAAATCCTCCCTACATTTTTTCGCCATCTCCCTTCAAGAACTCTGAGTTTATCTGTGAAGTACAAATCAGATTCAAGTTCCGGAGTGGTCTGAGCTATAGGACTGTCTCTCCCGTTAACATCTACAGCAGTGACACACAGGCTCCAGGTCCTTTCATGCATTATTAGTGATGCTGTCTCTCCCTTTTAGCTTTCAGTGTTTCACAAACCATATGGTATTAAATTAGTGCTGTGCAGGTCTCAAGTTGCCATAATAGTGACACAAAGAAAATACAGTTTCCTAAGCAACTTTCTTCAATGTAACAGAAACACAAGATGGAAAGCCAAAAAAGACCCCAAACACTGTTTTGTAACAAATTCCAGTTCTTAAGCTCCAGTAATTGTACTGTATATACCCTACATGGTTAGTTTTGTGATATTCCTTCCTCATTTACTTCTCCAAAGTTCCAACACCTTTTAGATATTCAAAATAACAGGATCCATAACATCAGCTTTACATTTACACAACTAATCCAAAGGTTCCTGAAGGGACACCCCTACCTAAGCTGCAAGATTTACATGCAATACACCAATAGATGCCAAGATAAATATTGAACTTATTGCAAAACTGAAGGCATTAACACTTAGCTTCCTTCAGTACAAGTAGTCCCAGTGCTACCTTAGTACACAGCATCTTGCTCATGTGCTCTCGCAAGCTCATCCTGCTGCTTGGGTTTTTACCTCAGTTTGGACCATAATCAATCATTAAAAAAACCAAACCAAACCAAACCAAACAAGTATATTGGTCAACAATATGCCTATAAAGAGGCAGATCTGGCAGTCACACCAAGACAGCAGTGGCAAAAGATTACAAAGAAAAGGGCTAGTACTAGGACAAAGTAATTATCCTAGATTAGCTAACATCATCCAGAACCAGAGGCAAATCACAGCTCGGGCTTGACAAGCAGAGCACGGTGCAGTAGGACCATTAGAGGTGTGGCCTTTTCACCTTTTTATGCCCTCATGAGAAGGCTTTTCTCCCCCTCAGTATGAGAATACAAGAACTATGAGAAGTTTTTAACCTCCTTTGAAGTTTAAAATAAAACTACTTATCCTTCAGAAGCCAAGTTATAACAACTGCAATTCTTCACGTGAGCTTAATGTTTGGAAATTGCTATATACAAGGAGCTACAGTCCCAATGTCACAAACAGAATAAGCTACAGAAGCAAAGCAGGATTCCTATAGGATCTGTACAAGAAAAATCATCCCCAAAAGGGACATTTCAAAGCAATCACATTCTAAAGACTTGAGTATGAGCAGCTATATAATCAAGAACACCACAAGAATCACCATTGTTCTGCACATAAACCCAAGGACTACTGTTCTGTTCAGCACTGGCTAGTTGTTCAAACAGGACTTGTCTTCTGTGGGTATAACATACTGGACAGACGCAAACAGGATACTGAAATTTGTTACAGCTTGAGATTCAAAGAGACAACACATGCTGACACGAAGTCCTAAGAGGAAGATACTAACTTTTGTGGATAATCAGTTTCTCCAGCTTCCTCTTGGCAGCAGCTCTCTCCACAATCTTCTGGTCAATAGTATTTGCTGTCACAAGACGATAAACAACTACTGGCTTTGTCTGACCAATTCTGTGACACCTGTCTTGGGCCTGCAAGTCTGACTGGGGGTTCTGAGCAGATGAAGAAATAAATTAGTAACAATTTAGTTATGCCATTATCCATTTTTAAAGGACATACCACATACAGCATTTTTAATGGGGAGCTCAGTCAGTGCAGAAGCAGAAGAGATGTGGTATAATAGAACTCTGCCTCTCTTGACTCTTAAGCTTATCCATGACAAGTTCTGCTGCTATAGCTGCACAGGCAGAGAAACCCAACTGGCCTGGACTGCTTCTGCACCATGTGCTGCAGTTTTCTACAGATGGACACTGTTAGATAAGAATTTTAGTTGTAGGTTTGTGTTGGGTTTCTTTGTTGGAGGATAAGTAAAAGTATTTTTAAAGTTTTCAGCCATTTCTAAAGCTGCTTTAGTCATTCTGAAGCTGAAAACAGCAGCACTGTCTACTAAAATAATGTGAACATGCAGAGGTCCTCAAGTCTTTTCCTTCCATACCTCTCTTCTTCCCAGCCTCCAGACTTACAGGAGCAGCAGAATCCTAGCTAGCTAAAACACACATGGCAGGTCACAGAGGAAATTCAAGGAGCAGGTACTAACATGGCAGCTGTTGTAAACAGGGAACCCGTAAAAGGTCCAGCCAATGATTCACATTTAAGTAACAAAAAGAAGGAAATGTATCGACAACAGAAAAAAACCTGCATTTGGTAACTCAGGGCCAAACTCAGAAACCAACTCTAATGTTGTATTCAGTAACTCAGAACCTTTTCAAATGAGGCTGTATTATTTCACGTACAAAATGTGTGCACACACTATTACCTTCATGTATCACCTCACTAGTTATAGAAATGGTCTATACAATAATAATGGGTTCATAAATGATTATCAAAAGCAGAAAGAGAAAGCATTTTTTGACACATATCACTATGTTAACAATCTGTCAACATACCCAGTCACTGTCATAGATGATAACTGTGTCTGCTGCAGTTAAGTTAATGCCCAAGCCTCCAGCTCTTGTACTCACTAAGAACAGGAAGACTTCAGGGTCAGCATTAAATTGACGCATCTGGAAGAGAATTCATCTATTAAAAAAAGTAGATGGACCAAACATAACATAGCTAATGTTTTATTTCGAGAGACCTGTTTAAAAAGATGAACACAGAAAGTACAACACAGGCTGCCAGAGGTTTTAAGAAGCAGTGCATTTTAGGCATACCTCAAGGCAGTGGTTAGCAGCATACCTTACTGCTGCAGTATTTCTGAGCCCCACATACTAGGGCAGAAGACAGTTTTCAACATAGGGGTGTTTTGCCTATTAAAGGCAAAGTGCTGTGCAAAATCATATCCCAGTGTCACAGCAAAAGCAGAATTTGCTAACGTGCTCGCAGGGCATGTCCATCTACTCACATTTTCTTCTCTCTCTGAGTAGGACATAGAGCCATCCAATCGACTAAATTTGAAGTCTCTCAGGTAACAGTAATCCATCAAAATGTCAAGCATCATAGTCATTTGTGAGAACAACAAGACCTACAAAACCAGAAAGACTCCTTAATAACAGTTTTTGTCCATAAGGAGATGACTGTATCTCAGCCCTCCAAAATCTTCAGCTTTACCTTATGTCCTCTCTTTTTAAGTTCTGGAAGCATTCGGTCCAAGAGTAGAAACTTGCCTGAATTCTTTACTAAATCTTCATCAACCTTGGAACAGGGAGGAGGAAATCATATATTAGGAGGGAGGGAGACCAGTTGTTTCCCCAACTAGGAAGTATCAACAAAAGCTGTCTGAAATCTCACTGCAACAAGTGTGCACCATTTTCTTAACTAAAAGCCATAATGTTGGAAGTAATGTTAATTTTAGCACACAACACTGCATCACTTAAATCATGATGGAACTAAATCAAACCCCACCATTTCATATGCCCAAATAATTTTTTTTCAAAACTAATCAGTTTTCACTGCATTTCTGGAAGGAGAAGACCTCATGTTGTTAGTTTTTCCTCATGGAATAGTGCTGCTGTTTCTTTCCCAGCTTGTAATTAAGGCACAAGGCTTCCATCTACTGGACACAAAGAGGCACCGCTGAACAACACATCAGCCAAGCGGTAAAAGTTCACAGCCTTAAACCCCTCTTCAAGAGAGCTTGTTAGATCTAATTCCTGCCATGGGCTAAGGGCAGGGATACAGAAACTTCTAATGTCCGAAACATACAGCAGCCACCTTGGTAATTACGAATACATTTTCCTGAGCAAGTACTAACTCCTGTGGGTGGTGTCAGCTGTCAGTCTCCATTTTCCACACACTAATTTTCCTCACCTCTCTGACTGGGGAATCTGCTTTTTATGCACTGACTCTACATTGATACATTTCAACAGCTTACTCCAGAGTACAGCAGGCTCTGCTATCACTCACAAAATAGGAAACATGACTACACATACCTACAAACCCACATCTACATTTAGAATGTGCAAGCAACTTCCAGTTCTTCAAGATTCTTTCAGTTCAAATTATTTTGTACTTTCTTATATTTCCATCTGCTTTGTGTAGATTAAACTGTCAGCTGGTCTTTGTGATATAATTTGGATTTTCTCCCTTTTGAGGAAGGATGCTGTATTCTCTGAGCAGACGACTCAGTTAGTCGTACTTGGTTTAGTTCTTCAACAACTCACACTTAAATGTTACCCCTGCACCTCCTGCAGTGTGTACAATTTACCTCCTGAACAGTTCAGCAAGGTTAGCATTTGTTTCGAAAAATAATCCTTGTGAGGAGACCCTGAGGTAGCCCCTAAAGCACCAGGAGTCATTGGAAGCCAGTGACTGTTTGAATGAGTAACTCTCCACCAGCGGAAGAGCATTGTCACAATGAACAACACCACGGCACCACTGTGCAAAGACTGAATGGGCACAGCAGCTGAACAGGTCCCTGCAACTGCTGCTGCAGGAAGTTTCAAATAATGATTGAGTATACTGCTGGAATTCAATAGGAGACATATGCCAAATACATTGAAAAGGTCATTCTTTACTGCCATCTGCTCACAGTCTACTGCTTTTTAATGCCTGGAATAAATTTTCTCTAATGCTTTTAAAATATGTACCTTGAATTGTTGTGTAGCAGGATCCAAAGGATATTCAATAAGATAGGGGTGATTACAACACTTCCTCAATAACATCATAATATTCTGCAGTTTAAGGTTCACCTCGGAATCCATAGGAACGCTCACTTCTACCACTGGCCTTGAAAAGATACAATGTCTTATTAGTATTGAAAGTATCCCCTTATTATGCTACAAATATTTAAGGTTTTTTAAAAATATTTTTAAATATTAATATTTAAATATTCCTACAACAAAAGTAAGCAATGGAGTCACATGCTGTGACATGTCCTCAAAATCCCTTATAGTTTGTAAAGCTATTACCAGACAAAACGTTACTTAGAGTGCCACACCTGGCAACAAAGGCGCAACTGTTCGCCATTACTGATTTAAAATATAAAAGAGCAGTCAGTAGTAATTAGAAACAGAATTTAACTTGTGCAAGTCACCCAGCAGAAAAGGGAACAGGAGCAAGCCCTCTCCAGACCATGTGGTCAGATTTCCTGTGGAGCAATACCCAAGATGTTCCAGAATCAGCTCTCTGCCAATCCCAATTTGGCCACATTGCAGGAATCACAATGAATACAGCTATTTAGCTCTTCCACATGTAAGTACTGTGTCCAACATAAGGGATCCATGTATACCATAAAACTAACACAAATGTATATTTGTCTGCTCTTGCAGGCTACATTGAACTACAATAAAAATCTAGCAAAATAAACACATTTCAACCTCAAGATATTCCTTATGCCCAAGGGACTTTCAACCAATTTAGAGCCACCAACAGAAGGAAGAAATGGAGTACATCTGGAGTGACACTGTTGGTCTTCCAAGCAACTGTTATGCATGACGGAGCCCTGCTCTCCTGGGGATGGCTGAACATCTGCCTGCCCATGGGAAGCAGTGAATTAATTCCTTGTTTTGCTTTGCTTGCATGTGCAGCTTTTGCCTTCCCTATTAAACTGTCTTTATCTCAAACCACAGGTTTATCTCAAACCACAGGTTTATCCAGCTTTACCCTTCTGATTCTCTCCCCAGTCCTGCTGGTGAGCGAGCAGCTATGTGCTGCTTGGCTGCTGCCTGGAATTAAACCACTACAGTGCCCTGAAGTCAACTATAACTCTAATGAGCCAGTGAGTGATGGTACAACCTAATCATTGCTATCATGGCTCAGTGAATACCAGGTAAAATCAAAGAAACAAACCATAAAGCTACAAGGACAGTGAATAACTAAATGACATTCTTCCTGATCAATTTCAGTAAGCAAAGCTCTGGAAGCAAACTAAGAGGGAGACAAACAGTACAATAAGAAAAAAAAAAATCTTTCAAGGCAGGCACCTCTCTTTTTCTACTTCCTCTTGCATTTTGCTGATTAATTTTTCCAAGTCGTCAGGTGAACCATTATGTTCTTCACAATAATCAACCACTTTCCGACTACGGCGTTTTGGTCGGCCTGTAGAGCTCAACTCAACTACTTCTTCCTGCAGGAAATGAGAATGTTGCCATCAACAGCAGCCAGATTCAGCCAGAATCAAAGGCCTGTGCTGATCCAAGAATTCTCAAGACTGAAAAGAAGCCTCAGTGATATGCATGATGCAACACTTACCTAGACTCAGCAGCTTGAATTCTGGCTAGGTAGAATATGCAGCCAAATTGTAACGGTCTGCAGCTGTAGATTATGAAAGCTTGTGTTTGATTTTAAAAAGCTACATTAATACCTTACTGATTCTAAGCTGAAACTGTCAACTCTATGAAAATAGTGCTCTTTCCCCCCAAAGCTACAAGAAATCAAGAACATATTTATAATTATATTGTTTCAGTTCTGTGCCACAGGCCTATCACAGTAACTGGCACTGAAATAGATAACAAATAGATCAGACTAAAAATTTAAGCAAAAAAGCAGGTTTAGTTACAATGGTAGTAAAGCAGTACCAATGTGGTTTTGCATGCAAGCTATTAATAGCAAGCACATTTCTAACATCCTTATCAGTAGATACCTCATTATTTCCAAGCAGTTTCCTAATGGTGCGATTGACAATGGCAGTATAGAAAGTTTCCTGCTTCTTTGCCAGCGGTGCATACACCACAACTTCTCGCTTAGGAGGAACCTCAAGAGCAACATCTGACTTCAGCCTTCTCAGTAAGAAAGGTGTCAAAATCTGAAATGATGAGCAGATGTTACAATCACTCAAAGCTGTCAACACAGCTAGTCAAAAAAAAGAAAACAACAACACAGAAGCAGGCCTACTGATGTAATGCTATTTTGCCAATTTAAAGCAAGAGAGTTTATTTGAACATATATTTAGTTTTTTAATATGGATGCCTACTCCAAAAGTTTCATGCACATGCTAGTACTAACATGTGCTGAAACAACACATCCAGTGACATTTTAAAAATTTTGAAGTGCTTAGTAGAGGTGCAGTACTAACTATATTACAGACCTTTCTTACAAATTCCAGTAACTGAAAGTAATCTTATTACAAAACTGCTCATTTTGTTTGTTATATTTTTTAAATCAAGTTTTTCTGAAAATGCCCAAAACCTTTAACCTAAGTAAGTAAACTGTCATCAACAATTATACATAGAAAACATAGTTTAGATCCCTCACCAGCAGCTTATAATGGAAAAATGATAGGTCTGTAAGCATTTACTTCCACACACTCTTAAAAAAAAGAGCTTTGAGTTTAAATTTGAAGACAGGCAGATTATATAACTAGTTTGTCAAAAGGTATTCTGTTCAACACCTAAAAGTTCCCTAAGTTCCCTCAAAATTATCTTTTAACAAAATAAATACACCGATAAACTCTCATGGTGAACCGAAGTCTATAACTGCAATTAAGTTTAACTAAACTCAATTCAGTTTCAAGAATAAAAATGAGTCTCTATCAGAGACACATTGTTCCTTTAGCATTTGTAAGTGCTGTGAAGATTCAAAAAACCACCCCACAAGTCTAAGGAAGTCCAGAAGCGCCACAATAAAAACCTCAGACCAGAATTCGGCATCACAAACAAGATTTTGACACACTTCACAACACTGATGGTCAGTGTTACAACTAAACAATGAAAAATACAAAATGAAGGATAAATGAAAACCTGATGCAGCATATGCAAGATGTTTTGCTCCCTTTCTTTAGCAATAATATCTTCAGCAGTTTCTGTAATGCTGGTAATATCAAACCAGGATTCAAAGCTATAAAAACAAAGCAAGGAAAAAAATTGCTTACTTCATAGCTATTATTCTTCATTATTTTAGTATCTATTCTTCTCTTATCCTGTGATTTAAAAAAAATAAAGCACTCACATTCATCATGAATAGAGGGTGTACAGGAGGAATTTCTGAAATATACCTGTCAATTCAGAAGCTTGAGGTTTTAAGTGATTTGTAAAAATACTTGTACTAGTTGGATTATTCATTATCGTCTATTGTATTCCATCTAGGTTATAACATTTAAAAAAAATTAGTCTAAACACTGTTTTGGCAATGCTCTTCCACCTGACTCCCTACTGCTGCAGAAAAGGATTTGTGGGTCCTGTGCCTGCCAGCCTCACACAGCTTTATCCAGCACCTTTGAGAATTTCAAAGCAGCACCCGGCATTTGCGATATGACAAACATCTCTCACCGCAAATGTTCATGTCTTAGCTCAGAGCTGAGCTTCCACTATCCAGGGAGATGACAATTAATTTCTTCCTTTCCGAAACAGCTCAGTCTGAGGCAAGACACATTTCAAAGCCTTTACCACCAAATAATCATACTGAATTACAACCATGCCATAAAACAGCTCTTCACATGCTGATAAGTTTAATTATTAAAGAGTCATAATAATAGTCAAACACAACAAACAGAAAGTTTCCACCACCAGATTGCAACCTACCTCTTCAAATCATCAAACACATCTGGTAACAGGAAGTTAAGCAATGACCAAAGCTCTGCCAAGTTGTTTTGCAGAGGAGTACCAGTCAAGAGGAGTTTATTGTCTGCGTTAAATCGTTTCAATTCTCTGATAAGGCGGCAGTTCATATTTTTAATCCTGTGACCTTCATCTACTATCAGGTATTTCCAGTAGCAGCTCTACAAAAATAAAGGGTATTTCAGTAAATTTTTGCTTTATTCCATCAAAACAGGTGTCAGATTAATTAAGAAGCACTAATAAGACTGTCTGATACTGCCTGTTGCAAAGGTTCTATTTACTGTTTTTCACTTTGCCAGACTAATAGAGCTGAGCCCAAACAGTTAATGCCATACATCTGCTGCATGGTGACCGCCTTTTAGAAAGCTTAGGTGGTTAAAATAAAACTTCTACAAGAAGTTCATCTTGCTGAAGCAACCACTGTGATGTTAACCGCAATATTTACACACTAAGTATAGTTTTTACTCCAAGCATCCTTCACCACCACCTACAGAAAGGTAACAAAAAGAGCAGGTATGCTGCAACTATCTGCTTTTAGAATAATGTTCTGTTTGAAGAACTTAAGCATTAAAATGCAGAGCTACTACAACCAAGGAAACAGAGTGAATGCCAATATACATGCTGCAGTATGAACCTTACTGTACAGGCAACACGTGGGTTTTTTTACTGTGTTCAAAAGCACTGCTATCAGTGCTGAGGCACAACACAGTCCTAGGGCTAAGAGAACTCAGATACCTGCAGGGCATTTCTGTCTCGCATTGCTATTTCAAAGGAAGTAATGACCACAGGATGGATTTGGAGTGATCCTTGTCTTCTGTGAATTTTACGAACCAGTTTACGACGCTCCTGCTGAGCTCCATGATAGAGCATTAGTGGAATCTGTAAAAAAAGAGGTTACAAGTCAGGACAACAATGCCCATTTTAACTGAATGGGAAGACAGTAAAAATACTGAGATCTCTTACAAGAAGGCTGTAAATACACAGCAAGTCATGGCACAGTTTGTAGTAACCACACAAACAACTACAATTAAAATGATGTTCTATATAGAGAAAGTTTCAAGGCAAAGAATTAGAATAGAAATTAAACAATTTGTGCTTTTAAACCTAAGGAAGAAAAGTCTTCATTTCTTTTACCTCTGGAGTAAACCTCTTGAATTCAGACATCCAATTTGGAAGAGTAGACAAAGGACCACATACTAAGAATGGACCAGGGACTCCTCGCTCCACCATCAGTGCTATTGTTGCAATACACTGGATTGTCTTCCCCAGCCCCATTTCATCAGCTAAAATGCCATTAATACCATTTTCCCAAAGCATCTGCATATAACAACAAAAAAAAAAAACAAACCAAAACCAAACAATAAAAGGTAAATGCAAAATAATCTCCGCACCTTCAGAAAAACAAAGATCTTTAGGAATGTAACACCCATGGAAACCCCCTATCAGGCCCATTTTATATTACAGATGAAGATGATTCTCTCTATTATAAAAGTAAATACCAAGCATCTCATAAATGCCGGATATTCTCACGTAGATGTATGCATTCCTACCCAACTAACTGCCTGACTAGGGCACAAAAACCAGAACAGTACCAAAGCAAAGTATGTAACTTAGTGTTGCATCAGAAGATATTTTAACTGGAAGTACAGCTTGCTTTATCCAAGGTTTTACTCGTCCCAGCTCCAAAAAATTCACTTAGGTCTGCTCTCTAAAAGACCAAATGACTGTGCTGACATTTCAGTTTTATCTATCAAGGAGCTGCTGTAGGCATGGAGCTTCTGTAGCTACCTCACAAGAAAAAGGTGCCACTCCCAGCCAACACAGCCACCTGCTCCAGCCAAAGTTCTTTGTGCAGACACTGCCTACTCTGACAAATGACAGAGCAACCTCTCACAAAAGAACAGAAAGGAAGACACAGAAGTGCTCTTCGGCCACACTCTACTGCTCATAGAGATACATAAAAAGGTTATTATAACTGAGACCCCAACTAAGGAAGCTGGTTTTCCCTCCAGAAGAGGCCTGTCTTCACTAGGCACTTCCCAGTAACAGAAGTGAGTGAGCGAGTTTAGTGGCATTCACTTGAGGGAGGAGTTTAAGCCTGTTGAAACAGACTATGTATGCTTGGCGGGAGGAAAAACAGAAAGAAAAAATCTATAAGAAATTTGAGATCAGTAGCAGAATTAAAATTAGCTCTGACTCTTATAAATGTTTTCATTTGGCTTGCATGCTGAAACAGGTAGAAGTTAAAAATGTATGTGAGTAATTTTGATGGCAAGTTTTTTATTTCAGAGGCTAAAGACATAACATTTTTAACACACTGTGTTAATATTACTAGTTAAGACTCCAAGATACAGAGAATGAAAACTCATCTGTGTCAAGCCTGCAAATATAACTGGTCTTTGAATACCTATGGGCTAGGTATTGAACCCCTTGAGAGAGAAAAATAAGACTGTCCTTCAGTAGGATGTACAGTCCTTCTGCTATCACAAACTTTTTGTAAGGAGAGGTTGAGTTGAACAAGAAAATAGATGGAAAAAAGGAAGACGAAGAACACCAGCCAGAAAGTCTAAAGAAAGGCTTAAAAACACCAATATCCTTCCCACACTGAAACATTTTATCTACTGTTTGACAACTTTTTCATAACACCAGATAAGATCATAAAGAACTCTCTCTCCTCTTCACCTTCCCTGTACCAACTATGATCACAGACTTCTAATATCTCTTCCCCCCCCATGCCTGTTTCTGATCAGCAGTAATTCTGATCAAATTCAATTGCATCCATACCCTTAGCCACTCCATGCCTTCCACTTGGTACCACCTCATTACACCACCAGTAAAGATCTTTGGCTGCTGAAAAGGCACTGGTTGTCCATTAAATTTTCGCACTGGATCAAGAAATTGCTTGGCACTGTGTCGTACAGCTTGACACAATCTGTCCTTAATGACACTATTTGAGTCTCCATTTTTCTGCAGGTCATCTGGATGCAGGTTGTCAGCAGAGCTTTCATCCTATGGAAGGAAGGTCAAGGAACATGTGACAGGTGGAATGCACATCAAAGCCTGCTAAGACATACTTCTCCTCAGTTTACACCAGCCTTAATGTGCAGTGAAGTAATTCAGTCTCTGACAGAAAGACTTCTGTTGAGTTAACTGCCAGCTCAAGAGTAGACTTTATAGATTTTCTCCTTTAGAATTCAAGGGCAGCGACAGCTACTGAAGCTATTTGGCTTATAATTTTCTACCCATAAAAGTAAGCAGACTTAAAACCTTCCTCACAGATGCTGGCACTGAACGTAGCTATTTCCCTTCTGTAAACTGTTCTAATGTTGGGAAGCAATTCACACTGTGTATGTAGCACTTGAACTACAGCAGAAGCAAAAAAGCAAGAAACCTGTTATCTCCACACTTGAATGCTTAAAAATTACTTAAGGTCTTAAACACCAACACAAATATTTTTTAATACGTTCCTATTTCCTTTATTTCTGAAGCTACTAGCATTCTATTAAAATACCTTCAAATTCAGTTTAAAAAAAAAAAAATTAAAAGTTTTCAGCTTGGATTTCTGTAATAAGTATTTAAGTGCATTCACTTACACCACCTTTCTAAACTTTAATCCAGAACTTCAATAACTAGCAAAGATGTCTATTTACAGATAAAGTTTAGAGATATACTACAGAGTATAAAAAGTCCTCCCTCCCATTGGGATTAGTGCTCTTAAACTGCAATAATATGTGTCAACATACCTGATTTTCCACTTTACTTTTTTTTGCCACTGATAATATTTCCTGGAAACAAACGGGAAAAAAAACATGCTTATGTGCTTTTCAACCTTAGAGGCTACTGTAATTTGTATTTCATATAATCACTTCACTCATTTTTCAGTCTGGATAGACTTTAAAAGCTTTCCATACAACATCCTTAATCATACAAGTGACTCTAAAACAAGACCACACACCAGATAATACATTTCAATTACAAAGAGTAGCTGAAAATTCAACTGGCAACATAGCCTCTACAGCTGTGACAACACTGCTTGTTACATTGATCTTTGCTGGAAGAAAGTCCTATCTCACAGACAGACTACTGGTGGCTGATAATCTCTGGTAGCAAAGTTAGAGAGTGGAGTGCTTTAAAATACAGATGTCACAAAAATTGGCTCACCCATTAAAAGCTGTGCTACAAAAATCCAGACAACCTATTTATAGTTAAGGCCTACCTTACCTCTTTGGACATAATTTCTGATATGTTGTATGTTCCATCTTCTCTCCCTCTCTTCTTTTTTGCACCTATAAGATAATATTTGAGTTTATACAATGTATCAAACATCAAGGAAATCAAACCCACCAGTACTGAAAAAAGGCAAAGCCAATACATTACCTGATTTCTCTTCTTTGCCATCAACTGGGTTTTGACCCTAGAAAATAAACATAGAAAGAGGTTCATCACCTTATGCATCTCTAACTATCATGACACAGATAAAAAGGTGTAATCAGACTCCAACCATTACCTTTGAAAGCTTCTTGAAACATGTCTACTATTAAACAGTTTTCAAAAACACAGCAAAAAATTTAAAAATTCCTGCTTATTTTTTGTTACTTATTCACTATCTTGAATAAGCAATCATTGCTAAAACAAAAAACTCCTCAAGACAAACTGAAACCATTTTCTCTAATAATAATTAGTCAAAAACATTGCCTAAAGATGACTGTCATGGTATGCAATTTTTAAGCACTTTCAAACAGTCTTACTGTAGTTAAAATAAATATGGTATATAGATCCTGCAAGTCAAATACTGGATAATCAAACTTACTTATTTTACTTACCTTGATCAAAACTAACATTGTTTAGACTTCTCATTCTCAGACTTTTATTCAGAAAGTTGCATAAAATAGCTACTTAATCTTACCTTGGCAGATTTTAACATCATCTCTCTCTTTTTTTCTAGCTTCTCTTTCCTTCTCTGTTCCTAAACAAAATAAAAACCACACATAAAATTCTTATATTTCCATAAAACCCACAACAGTACTATCCACTACAGAAGTGATAGATTACATTGCTAATACCGAGTTCCATGTACTCTATAGACTTTGTTTTTGCAACCCCACTAAGTCTGTTCTAATGTAGTTTAAAACAATAAAGCAAAATTTGGACAAGAAAGTGCAACTGCTCTGAACTGCTTGTCAAGAAATACTTTAAACACTTAAATACAGTAATTTAGAAAGATTCCAACAAAAATATTCCCAATTGCAAACTCCTGAAGATTACATCTACTGCAGTAAGTTTGCCACTTATCCAACTGCTACATTGTACATATTCATTGCAGAACAGAGAGCAATGTAAGTAGCCTAGAATGCCTTTAACAAAGAAGTGCTTCCACGTCTTGAAAAACTTAAGATTTTCATTCCATCTACAATTTTTACTTGCTGGAAGCAAAAAGATCCTGAAGAAAGAGATAAGAGACCTTGGTATTTATCAGATGGAGCAAGATTTAGTACTGAAATACACATTGTAGCAATACAATAACCATGAATTCAAGCTGACGGTTCAACTAGAGAATCATTTTGGAAACAAGGTTCCTGCAGTCTATCAGTGACCCTTTTTGGAGAATGTTGTTGTCCTTAATCTTCCCTGCTTTTCCCTCTCTCTCAAGCATAAACTCTTACAAGCTTGCCCATAAAGGTACAGTTAAGAAAGTCAGGATAAAGCTAGGCATTAATTCAACAGCCCATGGATTAAAAAAAAGAAAACACGGAATATTGTTTTATGGAAGTTCTTGTTTGGGAACAGCATGGCCTCAGATAACTGTAATTTATCAATTTGTTTGAGGGAGGCCTAAGTGAGCATCTTGAAGGTACATCTCATCCTCAGCTTTCAGTTAATAACACCAATAGGTTACTCAACTTTCTACTTGACAGTTCTTTGCACCTTCTATCCTCCCTCCAGGTTTTCTAGCTCCCTTAAACTTCAGTTCTCATTTGAAATACGTACTTTGTTTTCCTTGCACTCCAGCCAAAAGAATTATGATGGCATCAGTGCCACCTTTACACTGTCACTTTAAATTATAATTCATGTTCTTCCATGTCTGATTCATCTTTAAATTTATAGAACAAATTCTGAAAGTATCACTTCATTCATGTGCAGTAGGTCCAGCAGATTTTAATGTTACTAATGCAATCTTAAAAACATTTTTACTTTAAACAGCTGCATGGAAAAAAGCCCAAACAAACAGCACCTTAAGAATCCCCACCACAGACAAGAATACACTTACCTCTAGCTGCTGCTGTTCCATTTTGGTTAGCAAGAACTTGGAATAGATGTTGCTTTTTTCAAGCAAATGTTGAAGCCTCTTATAGCGCATTTCACTTGATTCCCTGTCCCAAGAACTGCGAGCCTGGCCAACAAAAAGAGATGTCAAGCATTTACAGATGCAGTTGTGGTTATACTGAAGAACTGCTCCTTGCATTAAAAGCATTAACGCTGAAGTGTCTCATACACAGACCTTTTTCCTTCCAGCCATCATACATCTATGATTTGTGAGTGTATGGACTCACATGTAGCTATGAAGTGCTGTAAGATCAAAGTAACTGAGGGTTGCATTCACTTGCATAGGCAGCATACATACCCCCAGTATAGCAGCACATGGCATTCAAGGGCTCAAGGATACCTCAAATCCAGTTCATAGATTTAGAGGAAAATGAAAGCTCAGTTTATTTGTAGTCTGCAAAGTTTGTCAGGAAAAAAACCCTACCTGACAAATTCCAGCACAGCTTCCCTAGTATTATTATATCCCTTCATGTACATTTACACCAAGTTAGCTTCTCATGAAGAACAAGATACACAGACAGCTGTGAAACTATCGTGCACAGTTTACAGAGCTCAAGTCAATTCCCAATGTGAAAACAGTAACTTCTCACTTTGCTTACAAAATCCACACATGCTTCTTTCAAAGTAACTGCTGCTGAATTAGTCAGGGCTGTGCGTTTAAAAGTTTGCAAATTACTCTTTCAAACTCAGATCAAGACAACCCAAAAAAGTAAAAAAGCATTAGTTCTTCTGCATTCATCTAACATTGCCTGTAAAACCGAGATATCAAACAAGTCACAGAATCATTTAGTTTGGAAAAGACCCAAGATCATCGAGTCCAGCCATTAACCAGCACTGCCAAGTTACCACTAAACCACTAAACTAAGGATGCCTCGGAAGTGTGACATCTATGCACGTTTTGAGTGCTAGTTCCACACTTCCCCAGGCAGACTGTATCGATGTTTGATCACTTCAGTGAAGAATATTTTCTGAGAATGTCCTATCTAAACTTCCCCTGGCTCAACCTGAGGACGTCTCCTCTTGTCTTATTGCTTGTTACCTGGAAGAAGAGACTGACCCCCCCACACTTCTACAGTAGTTGTAGAGTGAAAAGTTTTAAATTAGCATCTCCAAAGAAACCCCAGAGAGACAAGATGCAGAGCTTTACAAGATGCTTATCTATGTCACTGCCTTCAGAAGAAACATGGGGGAAGGGCAGGTAAGACACAGAAAGACAAGGAACTCTTCTGAAACTAAATACACTAATAGAAAGGGAAATGGGATATTTCCTGAATCATGGGACAAACTGTGAAACACTGAAAAGGTGAAGAATGTCTGTCCTCCCAGAAATCAAAACCTGATTTTCTCCAAGTAATTCCAATCAGGCAGTGATGACCTTGTTCTTTTATGAGAGGAAGATCTATCTCCACAATTTCTCTGGGGAAGGAGATTGCATTCTCGTGATTTTATTTGCTTCTGCTCTCCCCAGTCCAGGTTTTCACCTTCAGATGACAAGTATCTGAGCTCAGAAAGATCTACTCTTGATTGCAATGCCAAGAGAGAATATAATTAAAACTAATCTACTTTTTCAGCAAATTGCTATTGCTCACTTTTTACTGGAGTGAACACAGCATTCTTAATTGCTCAAACTGAAGGACTGTTCCCTTCACCAACTGCAAAACTTTCAAGTGGAAAAAAGAAAACTCAAAGATGAATAGCACTGAACTCTAATGATATCTCACTCTGCTTTTTGACTCAAGCCTTCAAGCGTCATGGAAATGGTTTTTTTCCCCTTTTTGACTGAAAAGGTGAAAAATTTGCCACTCTTTGTCACCACTCTACATTCACACTTATTTGAACAGTGGTATTTCACCATTAAACCTCAAAAAGAACTGGCAACTCCTCTGCTGAACTGCCGTACAAATCACCTGGCAGGGGGTCTGCCGAAGTGACAAGCAAAAGAAACACCGAAGCTGCCCCCCAATAAGCCTGTGGTAATTGGGGGTAATTTACAGGAGTAAATCCCCTTGGTCTGACTGGCCCCAGACTGCACAGGGAAAAGGTGATAAAGCACACAGGACAATGGAGCGATACCCTTGCTAGTCCTGTGGATTCTCAAGAAATGGAGAATACAAAAGAACCCCACATTAGAACATTGTTACAGAAGTGGTTGTTATGAAAGAAATTTAAATTCTAAGTCTTTTTCTCAATAGTTCCTGTGCAATGACAAAGTCTGCTCTACAAGGGTTTCCTCCTTACCTTCCAAAAGTATTACCCTGAAATGTTTCATTCCTAGTCTGATCAAGGAATACCTGAAGTTCAGACAGGCTACATCATCACTTACTGTTTGAAACAAAGAATATTATGAGACTTCTGGGAGAATCGATATTTCTTTCTAACTACATTATCACAAAATAATGCATCCTCAAAACATACTTTTATAAATCCCAACTTGCCTTAGAGAAAGGAAAAGGAGTAATCAAAATTAGTTCTGGGTGTTAGAGACCGGTATTTTTCATGCTCTTAGAATAATGGTTCAATTTTTAAGATAGGGAGAAAAACCCCACACACCTCATTTCTCAATTACATTGAGTAATAGCATTAGTTCCTTGAACTAGATCTTTAAGGTCCCTTGCAACCCAAACCATTCTATGATTCCTTAGAACACAACTCCCCGAAGAGCATTTAAGAGAACAGTTATTTCAAGCTTATATTTCCTTATGTCTGAAACACAATGCAAATTACCATGTTATCAGAATACTATATAAGGGATCAGCACATGTCTAGAAGCATCATGCTTTCATGTTCCCACTCCAAAACAGACTGGTTAGTATCAACCAAAGCTTAACATCAACGTCTAAAAACATTTTCAGCAAGAGGGAAATGAAGCATAGTAACGATTACATCACTTGCGGTGGGAAGGTACCATTTCCCTGAAGCAGTCTTTATTTCCTGTAACACAGGCAAACCGAGGTACGTAAACCAAACACCGACTCCCAGTTTGATCACATGTACGCTTCTCCTGGCAGCAATGCCAGGTCACAGCCAGCTCCCGCACAACTTCGTGCGGGGAAGAGCAGGAGTGCAGACCAAGACACTGACTGGCATAAACCTGATCCTTTTTAGCAGGGCTTTTTCAGCTAGACTACTTCATCAGTTCTGCATAAACTGTACCTGCTGCAGAAACACAGAACCAGGCTTATTTCTGGAAAGGATATGCAGAACTCTACTCAGGCCGTTTGTTTGATGAGGTTTCTTTGACCAAGGAGGGAAAGAAGTGTTATGTACACTTAGAGAAATAAAACCAGAAAAGTTTCGTCTTTAATGTTTCAGACAGAAATTCAGAAGAATGCAAACTTACTACTCTTTCTGAAATCAACTCACTTTAAAGGCATTATACCTTACATTTTTAGGCTCAGAACGACAAAAGCAAAGAGGCAATTTTGTCACTGCAAATTTCAATGCGTATCACACGCAGCAGGCTTCTTGCTAAGTGCAAGAGTCCGCCGTTAGCCTTGAAAAACAGAAAGAAAAGCGAAAGCCCCCGGTGAATGATCAAAAGGTCCTTATGCACCACAGCACGGCCTTTAGCAACCCCTCACGTTTGTTTGTTTTGAAACTCAAGGAGCTGCAGGGCCCCGGCCTCCAGACAAACCCCGCCGCCCGCGGCGACCTCAGCTGCCGGGCGGGGCCGGCCGCCCCCGAGCCGCCCCTCACCTTCTCCAGCATCTGCCGCTCCTGCTCCAGCCCCGCCGCCTCCAGCTGCTCCTCTTCCTGCAGCATGGCCGGCGTGATCACCGCCGCCTCTGCCTGCTCCCCCATCTCGGCTCCCAGCGGTTCTGCAACGAGCGCACGGTTACTCACGGTTACCCGCGGCCACCCCCGGCCGTGCCGTGCCCCGCGCCCGCCCCTCACCGCCGCCGCCGCTGCCCGAGTTGCGGGCGGGCATGGCCCCGCTCCCGCGCGCGCCGCCTCACCGCCCGCCTCGCGAGAACAAAAACCGCGCGCTGCCCAAGACGCGCGAGAGGTGCCCCCGTTCTCGCGAGGCCGCCCGCTCCGCCCCCGGGCCGCGCGAGGCCATCTTGGCTGCGGGCAGGCTGCTGGCACAGGCGGGGCACGGCCGGGAGCCGCCCCGCCCCTCTTGGAATGGGCTGTCCGGGGAGCCGGTGGAGTCGTTCTCTCCGCAGCTGCTTACGGAAAGAGTGGATGCGGCACTTGGTGCCATGGTCTACCTGACAGGGTGGTATTCGGTCACAGGTTGGACTCGATGATCCCAGAGGTCTTTTCCGGCCTGGTGCACTCAGTGGTTCTGTCCGTCTCCCCGCCGCCGGTGCCCGTCGCTGCATCGGCACCTGGAGAGCGGGACATGGCGCGGGCTGCTCGGCTCCAGCAAGGGCCTGAGAACTTCGCTGGACACTGCTGGTTGTGCCACGAGGGGGCAGCGGAACGCTGGAAACCCGGACGGGAGTGCGTGTGCCCTAGCCGACGAAAACCCTCTTTCCCAAAAGAGGCACTACGTTAAAGTAAATATTTCCAATGTTCAGAGCACACACACTTTCGCTCCACCTAAATAACGCACAAGCTGTCAAAATACCAGGGCTTATCGCCTCAGATGTGGTGCTGGTAATTGTCTACGCCTGTTTGTCAAACGAATCACTATTTTAAACTTGCTCCACACACATGGTGACCTGTGCCAGGAGACCTGGAAAGGGGGAGGAAAGAAGAAGCAGAAGGACAAACAAGTCTAGTAATAACTGAAGTGGATGGCATTCTTCTCATTCCCAAAGCCTGACAGGCCGATTCTGGATAATGTGGTTTATGGAAAAGTGATTCTGTTCTCCCAAGGCATAGTTCAGAGGTTAACCGGAGATAGGTCTGCATCCCTTTGAGGGAGTGTTAGCAGGGAGTAATGTTATTAATCCCCAATAAAGTTATTTTACAGGCATGGTGACAATCAAATGCACCTTTTCAAGCCTCTGTTTCACTTGCAAATATTCTCAAGACATCATAGTGAATAAACAAAAAGACCCCTTATTTTCTATGGCACCTTTCATTCTGTAAAACATAAAGTGCTTTCCAAGCTATACCATTAAAGTAGAAAAATCAACTAAATGACAATTGAAAGGCATCCAAGCTGGAATATGGTGGTGGCTGTAGTGGTTCTCAACACTGTTGCAGGCAGGAAGCGGGGATAAAGATGCAACTAGAACTTAAGGAGCATTTTGGAAAATCGCAAAGATTTTGTCTGAGATACAAATGATAACACTTCTAAGTACTTTAACAAAAAACCACCATTAAATCTTTCCCTCCCACAAATTGTTCTTATCCAAAGAAAAAAACTTCTCAGTAAAATACATAATAGAATACAAATGTTCCAACTCACTCCTGTGTCCATACATGTTATTTTGTAACGTCATTTAAACCATTTTTAGAATTGTGAGACACGCATACTCCTTACCTCAGATTCTCACTTAAATGAGATGGCTTTGTTTCAGCCATTTCCTGCTCTGCCCAACACCTTGTCTGCCAGCAATTTGGGATGGGAAGGGATTTGCCTGTGGGTAGCGGCATTGTGGCTCCCTGTGGGTGGCTCAGCATCACGATTGCCATTTGTTTTTGCAGGGAAAGGTTGTGCTGCTGTGCAGGGACTCTCATCCTCCCTCCCATTACAGCTTTTGTGGCTGCATCCACATCGATGGACACCCCCTGCTATGCCCTGCAGCATGAGAGAGGCTCTGTGAGCTTCTAGGAGAGTATTTATTTGCCTCTGTGTGCAGTGTTTCTGAGTTCAACTAGTTGTAATTTAGGTCTAGAATATTGTTTTCCCTGTTTATTGGTAAAAGTCCTCAGGAAAAGAAATGATTGAATGGTAATTAACCATCTCTTTGGTGACGTTCTTATATCCAACACCCACAAATCTTGATGCAGTGAAAGCTTTGTAAAACATGTCTTTAAAAAAACTATTTCAGGTAAATGCTACCAGATAAATCAGTTGTGGTTGAAACCTGTTGGACACATACCATTGTCTGTTTTTAACATCCCACAGACAGACAGACAAGTAGAAGGGGAATGTGCAAAAGATTCATGTCCAGTCTTGCAGACAAGGGCAATTAGCCTGGCTTAGCACACGTGAGTAAGGTGATGTCAACAAACATCCTCCTCCAGATCCACCAGATTCCACTACTGTGCAGTGAGTATGTGCTGCTTGTCACTGCTCCTCTCCAACTGCTCTCAAGACTGAGCCATTAGTATTTGACATTAGAATCCTGAGGTAACAAGGGGAATAAGGCAATGCTTATGTAAATTGTTCATGGGGTAAGTTCACAGGAATTTGAAATAGGGCTATTTCTTCAGCAAAAGATATTAAATGGACAGAGCTGGGAGCACCTTCCACAAGTGTAGCAGGATCCAAAAATGTATATATCTCCATGGCATAAATCTTCATTCACGGCTTAGCCCAAGCGAAGAAGTTGTAACATGTAGCTTCTATCCAGAAGCAATTGATTTTACCTCATTAGTCAGTGACTTATTACTGCAGTGCAGAAAGTCACTGGTCCATCACCTTTTGTTTCAGAACATGAAAGTCCCTCGTAACACACCTGGACGCTGCTGTAGTCTAATGCAAGGTGCAGAGAAAGATGAACCTAGTGGCACAGAGGGGGCTGGGGGAAATTACAGTGCAAGAGAGCAGATAAGAGTTAGAAAAATGCAGATTGTAAACAAAGACGTTTCTGTTCTCAGGTTGGCCAAGTGGTTGCTGCTAAGTCACAGTAATCCTGGGTTGTCACCTTTGAATTTTACTTGTCACTCTGGTATGCAATACAAGAATGTGTGTCATTTCATCATGCTCCTTGCCTGCACAGGTTACCTAATTAATTTACTACAAACTATAAAAGTAATTCCTTGTACTAATTGCCCTGTCTACTGGATGACCAAAGAGGAAGCTGGGACTTTGAAACAAGATGGTTTTCTTTAGATGAGAAAAGTGAGACATACAAATTCAGGCTACTTTGTCCTTGTCTTATTCCTTCACAATATATGCACAAAGCTTTCCTAGTCCTGATAAAATGAGAAAGTCTCCAAAGCATTCCAGCAGATTGCAGTAGCATCCCTGACATTCGCTCACTGATGTTCAAATTTAAATATTTTCTTTCTCTTTTGTTGTTGTTATTGATGTTGTTTGTTTGTTTCCTTAAGAATTAAAGACTGCTAAAACACAGCAGTAGAAGCCAAGGAGACTGGTTGCTCGTCCTCGAAGTAACAAACATTCTTGTTATGACTACAAGTGATACTATAGCAGGATTCTATTCTCCATCCACAAGCACAATCTTCAGGTGGTCAGAAATTTCAGAGATCAGCTCCAGTGGATTGGCAAGTTTAACTAAAACTCCTGTAACTAAAAGCTATACATCGAGCTGGGAGATGTGTAGGAAACAAGTAGGGAAGTGTCTGGGCTCTCAGCAAGTAACCAGCATGCTGTATATACAGTAACACTAGATGGCTGCATAGTCTCCAAGAAACTGCTGTTGACTGCAAGTTTGATTTTGCAGCTTGTGCACCTGAAATAGACGCAGTGAGATGTGTTGATCAGTGGAGTGTGTTTGTGTGCCAGCCCCTCTGTGTTAGTAGGCAATCCAGTTTTCTGAGCTGGCAGGCAGTGCTACAGGAGTGGCATTTGCTGACAGGTGGACCTAAGCATTCCACCAAGTAACATGGATATCACGCTGTGGTGGAGCAGCCTTCCTCCGGATTTGCTGTGTCCCTGTCACCGGGAGCTGAACCACACGTGAAGCAGCTCCTGAGACACTCATCTCCAACCTGACCTCTGGAGAAACCTGATACCCCATAACTGCCAGGCAAAGGGTGGGGTATGCAGAGGGAGGCAGAAACCTCTGTGGCCATCCAGCTTTAATCAGCCATATTTGTTTGTTTACAAGGACATCTGAATAATACCACCCACCATTCCGTTCATCAACATCCCAAAGATTTCCAGCATACAGCTCTCAGGTTTCTAGCTCCTGCCGCAGCATGCAGCCCGGACCAGAGAGAGCAGGATTAGGGTTGTCAGGGAAAAGGACTGATAGCGGGATGTTATGCTTCAGCAGGTAATCAGTTCTCTTGGGGGGCAGGATCCTTCCTTAAAAGATGCTGCAAGAGTGACAAAATAATTACCACATAAGTCTGACAGTTCCAGCAAGCCCTTAAAGTGGTGATTGAATACACAACTTTTATTCATATATTATGTGAAAGATTGCTTGTTTTGCATGTGCTGCACAGCAACTCACAGAGGTATGAGTTCAGGGAGTCCTCACCCAGGTTTGAACATGCCAACTGCCTGCTTCTCCCCACAGTCAGAGTCAATCCAACCAGGAATGATTACATTTTTGAGTGTCATGTGAGACAATGACCTCTAAGTCATGATGAAAAGAAAAAAACCCTCTTGTGAAATTCTTGCTGTCAGGCAAAGGAAGAGCACAAACATCTATGAACTCAATGTATACCAAACATGCATGTTGAAATCTTACTACAGGTTGAGAGCACAGAGTGGGGAGACATATGTGTACAGGCAAACCCCACCACTGATGACATATGAGAGTGATCGAGGTACCACAGTGTTCACAAAACTCTGTCCGTGGGTAATAAATCAGCTCCTTTTGTGGCTTTTGATCACAGGGATTCAGCTGGATCCGACGACAGCTGGTTTGCATGAGATAATCAGTCTTGTCTTTTGGTAACTCCTTTAGAACTGGGCTAGCTACAATATTTATCACCAGCTAATGTTTTTTACTCATTTCATCGTCATTACAAATATCAGGAAATGCTGCACCAGTAGCAAACCCATGGTTTAACCCCACCATACAGAAGGGCCAGATGCACATTCACATTGCCTTCTCAAAGGTTTCTAGAACTACAGCCGTGGTGGTGAGGGATGTCAGTGCCATTAAGAATTTTTTTTTCCCAGGGATAGTCAACACCATTAATAAGCTTAGATTGTCTCCAGGGGAATCTACTTGGTACAAGGTTTGCCTGCAACTGTACTTAGTAACATGATTTATTTGTGTTTTGCAGTATAGGATCCAAAAATCACTTAGTTCACAGCAAGCAGACGGTACAGTTACCATCACTTAAAATCCCATTCCTTCTGATTCCTCCATGCTTAGTTTTTGCTGACTCATAAGCAACTTCCACTATGCAAGAGTATGTTGATCTTCAGCAACAGGCAACAGCATACACAGACACAGAGTCTCCAGCCTGGTAAGTCTAGCGTGTGTCAGAGATGTGGGATCAGGCAGCCACAAATGGCTCCCTGCAACCTTGGTGGGGTGGAGAGCCCAGCCCTTAATACATGCTTTTAGCATATCTGCTGTGAAGTGAAACTCCCTTCCCTCACACTCACCACAGCACAAAGGTATTTTGAATCCTACAAAAGGCATGCCAAAAATCAAATTTTTTCCATCAACAGAGAAAAAGAGGAATGTGTGTATCTGATCTGTTGGGCTCAAAGGGGGAGATGATTAATCACCAGCAAGGGAGGGTGACTGTAGATGGCAAGTCAGCATCTCTTAAGTATTTTGGTTTTCCTCCCTTCATCCCTTTCTCCTTTTCAAATGAATTCTAAGACATTGTTTACAGTAGAGTCCCCTCTGCATGCTTTGGCATCTTGTCTGAAGTCAGCAAGTCACATCCTTTCTGCCAGCATTCAGAAAACACTGGTCTAGAAAACAGAACCTACCTTAAACCAAGCAGTGTTTCAGGAGTAGCTGTAGGTGAGGCCTTGGAGAGGGACTGAGATGGCCCATTAAGGGTAAGTGGATGGAATCCCAACCTCAGTGAACCCACTGAGTATTTTGCCCCATCACAGTATATTCTTCCCTCACCAAATTTCTGTCAAAATTCTCAGGATTTCACCAGAAATTTTTTGCACCTCTAGAGTCTGCTGTTGACGAAACCTTCTGCTGTGATCCTGTCAGGCTGTACAGTCCAAGAATGAATGACTCAACATAAGGGATGAGCAGAAGACAAGCCATGTGAAGTGGCAGCCTAGTGATGCTCTGCTTTTTTAACCCTCAAGTCACAGAAAGTATTACAGTACAAACTACATTGGAAACAAAACACAGGATAAACTACAAGACTTATGCTGGTGGAGATACTGCACTTGGATTTAAATGTAAAACTGAAGTTTTTATGCAACTGCAGTCATTAAGAGTCACATAGTATTCACTGAGTAATAGACTCATTAATGTTTGCACCCAGACAAAATTCTTGCTCAGATCAGTTCCTGCCCTATGGTTTCAGTTGGACACACTGTTTTCCATTTTGTCTTAAACTCTTGACTGGAAGTGAGGTATTTCCTTTAATACTGTTATATTGAGACCATGATCTACGTCATTTATAAAGAATTCCAGATTCACAGGGAATGGGAAATACTATAAAAGTGTGAAAGAGCAGCCTTTTCCTCTTTCTTTTAGGTAAGAGAAGAGGCAAAACCCACTAAGCTTCTTTCAGAAGATTTTATGCTGTGGTTTTGATCCTGAACAGGCACAAATACTAACGAAGCCAGTGATTTTCCTCCAAAGGAAAGTTTTTTAGTGGTTTCGATGAAAAGTGTACATACAGCTGGTTCTCTGGTACGAACCTGTTCTTTATCCTTAGTGCTGGGCACGTGGGGAGAACACCCACATGCATCTAATTAATACAGACATCGCAGAAGGGAGTGGTGCTGGGTAAGAGGTGCTCCAGTACAGATCAAGGGAGCTCACGCTCTGCGGTGCGTCCTAGGGTGCTATGCAATGTAACACAGGCACTGCAGGGCTAGCACTGACCTTTCTCTCTTCCAGAAACACTAAACATTGGCCCTAGGACCTAAGCAGGAATCACCAGGAACCATGAACAATTGGGACACTATTGGGCAAGTCATATGAGTGCAGCTCATCAGTCACTATAGTACTGCTCATGTGGAAACAACCCCGCATCAGTAAATTAGGTTTACAGCAAAAAGACAAAGAAATCTGAGCACTGGGGACTGACATAAGTAGGTGCCAGTAGGAGGGTTCAGGACATGTTGTGCAGACTCTTTGTAAAGACATGTTTCTGGCATTCTGACTCCATAAATAATGTTTGCAAAAAGGTATTAGGTACCTTCCCCAAGGGCTGCTAGAAAAAAGGAATAAGCAGACCAGAAGGAGCTTAGGCACATTCCAGTTTGGGGAGGAGAAAGAGGCTGCAAAGACAACTCTAGCAGACTTATTATGGTACCTTTATGAAACATTTGCCTTTTTTACCCAGAGGGCAGGGATGAGGGAAATATGATTCCTTGCTCTGACAATAGTGGAAGTCGAATGCTGTATCTGGATAGACTGCACTCTCTTCTCTTGGAGCCACTTCTGCAAAGGTGCCCTAAGCCACACTGACAGCAGCCAGAGAGGGTTCTGGCAGCTGCTCATATCCCAGGGAAATGGCAGGTATATGTACCGATCTCATCAAACTTAGGAGAAAGCAGGGAATGAGGAAAATACTTGGATTTGCACAAACAAATCTTGCCTTGCTCCATTCTTATTTACAAGGTTGATCCAGGGCAAAACGTCACCTCTTCAACCCAAACAAAGTGGCACCATGCAGAGAGCACTGCAAGTCTGCTGATGTCCTTGCTGTGATCCCGCTGGGTCTTCGAAGTGCACTCACAGTTTAAAGAAATGGATTGCGATGATAAAAGAGAATTATCTTTGCTTTACCCTCTTATGCTTAGTAAACTCCCATGAAAACTTAGCAAATTCCCCCTGCTGCTTCCCCAAATGTCTGTGCCTCAGGCCCAAACTCAGTTATTCCTTTAATCCTGTGCAGGAGATCCAAGATCAAAGTTGGTGGGACTTTGTTTCATCGCAGCTATTCCCAGCACCATCCCTGGAATTCAGACAGCTGCTGGTTTTCATTCCTCAGCCATGGGCTAGCCAGATCTGACACTTCAGTGTTAACCCTTGGTTTTGGCATGAATTATGAACTGGAGTCTTGTCTCCTGAAAACTCCCCTGCTCTGCAGCAGATGATTCACCTTCACTGTGGTACCCCATGGGAACAAATTACTCACTTGTGTTTGCTTCATGAGTACCAAAATTCCAGTGGCAAAGGAGGGATCCCTGTGCAATCTAGGATCTTCTGAGATGGAAGGTGATCTCTAACTGTCCATTATATTATCCCCGGGAGAGGGGGAAAAGAATTGAAAACATGAAACATTTACTGGAAAAAACAAGACCAGCCCTGTATTTAATCAAAACATTTTGGTTTGTTCCACTTGTAATTATTTCCATCCAATGAAAAAATACTTCAACAAAGAAAATGACAGTTCCCTTCCATGGGCAAACAAAATAAGAAGTCATGTCAGTTCCCGTACAATGCCACAGTGAAGGTGACATTTTTTTAATGCCGTGTTGAAATTGTCCTTACTTGTATTCCAGTAATACTGAACACATCAATTTGGGTTTAATGATCTATTTGCAGTGTTTGTTAGGGTAGTGGTGAGAAAACCAAAGATTTGTGGGGAAAAAAGCTGAAGTGACACTTTATTTCCCCTGAAACTCATGAGAATGTGAATATGAACATTGAATACGCTCCACATGACTGACTGTGGCAGAGGTTCCAAATAGACGAAGACCAACCTGAGAGCCCAGGGAATTATTGCCGCTGCCAGCTATGCTGGTACCTTGCATTTTTTTTAATTGGAAACCCTAGTTTTCACATGGTGGAAAGAGATAAACAGGAAAAAAAATTTGCCCATTCCTGTACAAGGCTCACTCTTACACTCGAATGACTGTCCCAAAATCAAGGCAATAAATTGCAGGTGCCTTGGTTGTAGTTGATTGAGATCTCATGCCAGGCAAAGGCTCTCTGTATGTTTGCTTTAATTATCATGTTCCTAAAGAAGGTAACAGTTCATGCAGGTTTACTGCAATGCCTGACTGTCCTCCCTTCCCTGTGCCTCAGGTACCTGAACTTTGTATTCCTCAGAGAAAAGTGGAAATAACCTTGGAGACTTCTGCTTCAAAACACATTGAGATCTACTGGTGAAACAGCAGTAGAAAAATACTGTCACTTCCATATGCTGGGATATTTTTTCCCAGAGCTCTCAGACATTCAGCATCACAGTTGCATTTTCCTGCCTAGAACAGGCTAACCATTTTCTCTTCAACACTGGCTGACTTCAGTGCCCAAGTGAAAAGGGGGCTGTGACTCATGGACATCACCACTTACTTTTAAGTGATTTTTCACCCAGGAACATTATGCTGGTTTCTGCACCGTCTTGGTGTAAGTCCTTCCTGGCACTATCTCTGCACCTCACCCATCCAACTCAACAGGTATATTTTCATACCCTCTAGCAACAGGTACTTTGTGGAGGAGTTAGTGTCTGCCAAGTGTGGTTTGATACTAATTAATGCAGGCTCCTTGCCATTTTCTCCTCCAACTCAAAACCAACAGCACACCAATCACATCTATTTTTCAGCAGCACACCGTCTGACTGAGATCAAAATATCCCACTGAGATCCATCTGCATGGCCCTTAGCTGCAGCACAAACAGAATTCATCTGCCTCCTTCTCAACTGGTGTGACATTTCAGGACCCACCTGACATTGACTTAAACCCCTGTTAGTGTGTTTTGCAGCAGAGAGCATGGCTAGTTTGTGTAGTGGTGAGAGGTCGGCATCTGTTTTGGGGAAAAGGGTAGAGATTGTCCAAGATGTGCCTACTCAACAAAAGGAAGAGTGGTGCTGGGAAGCACCACTGTAAGAATCAGGAGGCTGGTCTGCTGGGTGGCTTGTGGGATGGACCAAGTACAGGGATGTAAAGCTCTCCCTTGCAGGAGACCAGCATCTTGATAACAGAGGAAGGAAGACTATTCCTTTCTTTTTGTGAGAAGAAAGTGGGGTGCCCAGGTCTTCACCAAAATACCAGGATGAAATCACAAATTTTCTCTCAGACACTTAAATCTGCTGGTACCAAACCTCATATTACTCACGGAGAGCTCCACCTCCTCCTGCCTCTGGGTACTACTGATGTTGCAAAATCTTTTGCTCACCACAATTCTTTCCACATAATATTTTCTGTGCCAGCAGAGAAGTCTGATCTACTCTGGGAGGCCAGCACCATCCCTCTAGAGCTTTCAGCTACAAGTATGATGGCTTGCAAGAAACCAGCAGTTAAAACTGATCAATTAACCATAAAAGTTTATATCTATGACAAAGAATATCCTAAAAAAATCACAGTCAGCTACTAACTAAACTGTCTAGCTTGTCTATTAAATTAAACTAAGCTTATCTAGCTTTGTCTGTCTTATATCCCTCTTTTTCCACCCATGGCTTTAAAGATTACCTCTCTTTCTCCTAGAGCTTTCTCAAAGTATTGATGAGCTACCTAATCCAAATCTGTATTAAATCTCTGAAAATATTCAGTTGTTCAGATGTAGGGCTTGGGTTGTGTTCATATATCAAAATTGCCAGGTCATTAGCTCTCATGTGTTGGGATAGCACGTGAGGTACAAACTCATTCGTATATGTGCCATGATGGATTTCCTCTAATTGCCTTTTTCTGAATTCTGATGGTTGTGAGTCATTGCAGGCAGGAATTTATATAGCCAGGAAGGCTAAATATAAACATATCAATCTATTGCCCACCAAGAGAGAGACTAGCATATGAAGAGAAAGGCCAGGGATGTTCAGAGTTAAGGAATATTTCTATTCTGAGTGGACAAACACGTAATGCTACCTGCAAGTCTTGCTGATAAGAATGTGCAGACACTTGCGTTAGCGCTGGAGCCAAGAACGTTACAACAGATCTGATGCGGAGTGAGGGTGTGCTGCTGTGGCTGCTCTGCCCTCAGCAGTCAGGAACACCCCAGCTACCCAGCACAGCTCAGCAGCTTCCCAGCATAACCACTTGTGATCCCCTGAGCTTTTTTCTGTGCTGTGGAATTACACTGCTCCATCTTTTCAAAAAGCAAGAAATCTCCATTAAAAAAACCACTCTGCGGTATGATCCTGTAGATCTGTTCTGTCTTCACAGGAATATCCAGAGTGGCTTAGGGATTTCCACTGACTTCCATCTTTGCTTGGGCCAAGTCACCTACAAATACAAGGACAATGACAACAAAGGCTTGCTAGTTCTGAGGTTCCTGGTGGCCAGGATGAGTGACTGCTGGCAGCACGCTGTCCCCCGTTCCTGCCATCAGGGATAGCTGAAAGGACACTAGTCAGGGTATCTGCTTCATCCATAAGAGTAACAGGGTCATCCCTCGGTACAGCTGAAGGTCCCAAAACTGCCTTCAGCATGGGGAAACAGGGAGACAGTGGAAAGGGGCACTCCTGGCTTCCCCACACCCCCTCCTTTTCCCTGCTCATTCCCTTACCGAATCCTCCCCCAGCCTTATCACATTCCCTCCATTCCTCTCATCGCCCTCTGAAACGTTTGCCTCTGAAACACTGAGCCTGTGCTGCTGCTGTGCACCAGCTTCCAGATCCCCTCACTGAGACCTGTGCCATGGGGTTCCTGGCCACTGCAGTGAGAGGGGTGGGGGAACCCTCACCTCCCACTCATTGTCTTCTGCCACAGCTCTAAAAAATATGTATTCACTCCCTATCCACCTCTGCTCTGTGCAGCACCACACAAAACCCCCTTCTTCTTGATGCTATCTATTTACAATAACTCAGTTTCCATAAAATCCCCTCCACTTATTCCTCACTGAAGCACTCTTATCTTATCTTGCAAACCTGACTTCACATCAGGCAGTTTGGTGTTTATATGAAAAAAGGGTTTGGCTTTTAAAACAGTTCAGCAGCCACAAACAGAGCTAGGTCTTCAGAACAGCTTAGCATGCATTTTTGGGCACTAACGGAGAAGCCAGCTCTTCCAAGAGGGCTCTTTGTAACGGTGTGCTTTGAAAATATTACTTTAAATATCCCTCAAACAGATGTGGAGCCTTTGCTGAAAAGTCAGACTCTAGCTTGGTGCCTCCCTGGCAGCCAAGCTCACCTGGAATCTGCTCTGCAGCCCTTTGCAGCTCTACTGAGCCCTTCACTGGTTTCCTGCTGCCTCCTCAGCCTGCACAGTGCAGGTTATCAAGGCAAGGGTAGGGCTGGCCCCTGCTGATTTTGACAGACTGGAACTTGATTGATTCATTTTGCAACCTTGGAACAATACTTCGTTGTGTCTTTGCCTGTTCCTTTACACTGAAACTGTGTTGGGAGCAAGCAAATTGTGCTACCAGATTTTAATTCACCAAGTTTCAAAGTTGGGTCATCTGGAGGTCAGTAGTTTGTTGTTTTTTTTTTTTAAGACCACTACCAAGAACTCCGTGGAAGGTGCCAAAGAAAGCGCTCTTTATACAAAACTACAAAAAATACATACGCCCATTATTTTTACTTGGCACGGAAACTCGTGTGTCAGTTCAATTGTATTGGCTTTCAAAAAGAATTGTTGTGCAGTGACTGTTCTGGTGTACAACAGTTTGGTGACATCTGTCCTCCATCCCATGAGTCGCGGAGCACCGCAAAGTCATGAAATGATCTATCACAAACCTCCTGTTATTTCAGGATACGGAAATATCTCCCAAGCACTGTATATAGACTATGGATTCATCATGAGCCAACCTGGAAATTTCAGTCTGAGCAGCAGTCTTAAATTAGTAAGTGCAGGGAAGTCTGCAGTAAAACAGCAGACTGTCTCCAGTCATCCCACACTAAACAAGCATACAAACAGAAGTAGAATTTTGTAGATAAAAGCACAAATAGAACTGCTGAGATAAAAATCACAAAGGTCCCAACCCCTGAAAGTCCTTGGTAGTATTTAATTTTTTACAGTGGGCTTAGATCAGATCTGAACAGAAGGAATATGAATATATTACTGGCATTTCCCATCTGGACCTAGAAGAGCCCTGCTATGGAGTTGGTTTGGAAGGGAAGAAATGTCTCTTTGTGATGAACTTGCTTTAGTTACTCTGGGCAGCCATGGTCACTTCCTGCTCATAGAAACAGTTTAATACCGTTTTGCAACTTTAATGTTCAAGCAGCTTTACAAAAGGGAAACAGTTTGCTTCATTTTTTTCAGGTAGGGAGATGGAAAGCACAGAGCACTGAACCAGTGTGCTGAGGAGGCAGAGCACCTCAGTGCTGGTGCCATATCTGAGCTCCTGTGCCCATTCTGTCACATGAGGAAGTGCCAAATATGGGGACACGCAGCAGCAGTCACCTGGTGCTGCACACAGTCATACACAGACGGTGGTGTAAGATCCACAGTCACGCTACCAACTTCAGTTCACAAACAGTGGAGCCACAAATATCCTCTGGGATGTCCAGAGGAAGTACACACCCAAGAACTGGATATCAGAGTTGTACACAAATGAAAGAGCATTGATTTGGCTTCAGCAAGAGATGTTTTAAATAACAGGTTTGCAGAAACACAGGCTATTTGTAAAGTACATCCTGAGGTCATCCAGACAGGTCCTTGACTACTGAACCTATCTGCTCATCAAGGATGGTTGTTTTCAACATTTTTCAGCCTGGTAAGGCTCTGTATACTTTGCCAGTGGAGGTCAGGTCTCATGCAGTATATTTAATTCTGCTAACAGTTAGCCTGCTTTCCTCAGTTACTGCACTCCAGTACTGGAGCAGCCAGATCCACAGGAGCTGACAACCACTGCTCAAGGCCAAGCTTACAGTATCTTTCTTTAGTGAGATCCCTTGTGGCAATTCTTAGTGCTTCTGTTGACTCCTGGGACAACTGAGCTCCATCATTTCACTAAATGGGGAAATCCAGGCTCACGTACTGCAGGTCAACAGTCCTCTGTTCCCATATTTTTTTAGAAGGTGTACAACAATGTATACCCCCTCCAAGCAGGAAACAGTAAATCCTGTAATCAAACTGTGAAAGCGCAATTATGAGTGCAATTAAGGTGAAATATAGCTCTATTGAAGTTGGTGGGAGTTTTATTATTAACTAAAGTTTCACCTCTGTGTTTCGGGTGGATAGTTATCCTGTTAAAGCAAAGAAGCTATTACTTAATCAAAATGACATTTATAATGCAGTATTACTATCATATTCAAACATTCAGGACATGTTTACTTTAATCAGTTCTAATTAAATTGTTATACAGGAAAAAGATTTCATTCTACTGATGAGTGCACATATATTCAGGGGAAAAGCAATGCAAATTGTCCAGGATCTCATTAAGTGCTATTTGTACTTTAAACTCTGGCGATGTTTTAACAACTCTTCTGTTGTACTCCACTGAAACGGATTGCCCTAAAATGAGAGCGAGCATTTCCAAACTAAAGCAACTGCAGCATTTACAGTGATGCAGCAGTTGAAACAAGGTAAATGGGGCAGTGATTGCCAAACCCTCAGCCCCGTTAATTGCAAGGTTTAAGCAACACTTTCACAGCCATTGGGATTCTCCAGGCATTAAAAGCAAAGAAGCAAAGTGGCTGAGGGATGCTCTGGATATTCTCACTCCCCATCTCTGGGCCAGGATACAGTACTGGCACATGCCTGGCAGACCCTGCCCAGCCTGGCTGCTTCCCAGCAATCAAGCAAGGGTGGAGGGTACCCATTTTTCTGCACCGGGCACGGTCATGATGGGGACAGAAAAACAGGTCAAGCCCAGGACTGGCTGGAGCTTTGCAGGGCTGCAAACACCTCAGAGAGTGAAAAGGGAGGCCCAGGTCAACAACAGCACTCTTTTGAGTTCCTCCTCATCACCTTTTCACAGAATTTCATGGTAGAAAACTCCTCGACCCCTCCCTCATACCTTCTGTCTTTTCTGTCACAGTCCCCTGGATTACCATCTAGTTTTACGAGTCTCCTTGTGACAAAGCAGAACTTCAAAGTATCCCGCCCTTCCAGAGTGACCCTGATCATGACTTGTCCTTTGTCAGGGCCACAGAAGCAACCCCTTGGCACCCCCGGGACACCAAGGTCCCAGCAGAAGAGTGAGGCACCTCCCCCTCAGAACCAGCTCAGCTTGCTTGCTTGCTTGCTTGCTTCCTTCCTTCCTTCCTAGGGGGTTGCCACTGCTTCTCAAGTACCTCTACTACTTTTCCTGCTCCTCACTTGCTCTCCAGCATCACTCCCCTCCCCTCCTCCACTCACACTTGACTGCCTTACCAGTGTGTGGCCCCAAGGTGCTCACCACTGCTCTGCTGCCCATCCCACCCCAAACCAGGCACCGTCCTCTCTTGGCTGAGACCTGGTGCATACTGACTCAGACACCTGACCTAAAACCACTGGTGGAGAGGGGTGCAGGTGTTGTGGGGTGAGGAACTGCTGATAGGGACCCCCTCTGTGCCTGCATTGCCACCATCCAGCCTGCAGCATCACAGAAGGAAAACAGGGTTTGGGTTGTGCCATAACCCAGAAAGCAGCCAGCACAGCACAGTACAATGCAGCTCAGCCTGCCTTTGGAAGGTGTTGATGGGGTATGCCAGCTTGTCCCTTGGCTGAGACAGGTGTGGACCCTGAGGGCAGGTAGTCCACAGGAAAGCAAGGGGAACTGTCCTTGCTCTGGAGGCCTAGAGAGCAGTGACCGAGTTCAAGCACTTGCTGTAACAGCTTTTGAAGTCAGCCCTTCAGCCCGACTCAGTGAGCACAAAGGTGCTTCCCTTGTGCACCAAAGGAAGTAATGTGCCTGGCAAGCCACTGGCCCTGACTTCCCAGGCCAGAGTTCTGGGCAGCTGCTTCCCATGTGGTTCACCAGGGCTCCTTTCACAGCAGGGTGGAGTGGGGACCACATGCCTGCTCCAGGATCCAAACACACCAGGCATTTGAACCTTCTGTGCTCTGAAAAGGCTGGTGGACACACCAACAAGCAGAACTGGTGCTGAGCTAGGTGGTAGTCTTTTCTCCTGCTCTGTTTGGGGAATTGCCTGGGGCAGCAGCATCCATGAGAGAGGCAGAGAAGATGCAGAGGGGTTTTGCTTGTATAGACAGGGTTTGCTCATTTTGAGTATTAAGTGTTAATAAGTGTTAATTGAGTATATCAGATACCCTGGAGGAAGAGCAAAAGCTGAAATGTATTTAGACTGAGACAAGTGTCTGGAGCAAGACACAAGATTTGCAGGAGTTAACACATTACCTCTAAGAGAGTCAAGAGCTGCTCACTACCCCAAGAAGCTATTTTTTGCACCATAAGTGCAGTGCAGTGAAACAACTTCCTCTTACGTGACCCCAAACCTTCACCTGCACAAGCTGTACACATGCAGGCCACTGCCAAGTTAGCAAGAGAACCATTTCACAGGAAGCTGGAGTCTTCCGGAAACTTCTGTTTACAGGAATGCAAATACCATGCAATTCCTCTCTGAACCCACACCTCTTCTTTTTCCCCTTGACCTGTCTGTCCTGTGAGGGGCTGCTGGCTGAGGCAGCACAGGCTCCCTGGAGCCATGCCTGCAGGCACCCTGCCTGGCACCGGGCTCTGCAAGGCAACAGCCCCACGGTACCCCCAGGCTGGCACTGACACCCTCATGCAGAAGGTGCTGCGAGTCCTCGCTTAAATGACATTAATACTGCACTTCTGGCATGGCTGATCAGGCAAAGGTAGCTAAAACCTAAAAAAGAGAAAAACTCTGTACAGTCACCCATCGGGGACAGGTCCAAGCCAACCCTGATGGATGCTGCACAGAACATATTCTGCTGCTGCTAAGGGAGTACCCCCATAACCCAGCATTAAATCCACCCCTTTTCCCACACTGTCACACAGATATCCAATATCCCTCTGCCTGCAACATTCCAAAATCTTTCTTTTACCAGAGTGAAAGAAAACATATTTAAGTCAAGAAGGTGATTGCATTGCACAGAGTCCTTTTGTACCACACTGCAGGTGTACAAACCGAACCAGGAGGTAATCAAGCAACCTGTCCAGATCCAGCCTTTAACTAAGGGGTCAGGGAATGGGATGGAAAACAAGGTCTAATGTATATGTATGATGAAAGGTTGACAAGTTATTTAATTGTGTGCTTCAGTGTGAAAACCACGGTGACAATGATACTGGAATGTGTTTTTCGTCACCACAAATACTTCACGCCAGGTGGAGAGACTTTTTACATGCATGAGAAATCCCGTGCTTTGGGGGCTGCACAACTTAAAGAAGATGGGCCCTGAAACTACTTACAAAAATCCTGTTCTCCCAGACAAGCTGTGGCAGAAGGAGATGAAGTTATTTGCATGCGGGGCATGCCTAAAGCCAAACAGCAGAGGAACACCTCTCCCAGCCGGGAGAGCTCACCCGTGCAGAGCTGCACCTGCTCAGAGATCTGTCCTGCTACTGCATAATTTGGCTCCTGGGGAGTTTTTTGAAAGAAGGCTCACATTTGACAGGCATCCTCCTTTGCAACTGCAGAGCATCTCAATGGACACTGCAGCAGTCATTTATTTCTATGGAAGATCTGGGATTGCACAGCAGTACCTGGGGCGTGAGGGAACAACACAATGGCCCAAACAACACAACAGTTTTAGGAGTCACCACTAAACACATCTCTCTTGCTTTTCAGGCACCTGACTTAGGAACTGTAGTACAAACAGACCTTGCCTAACCCCCTCAGCCACCCTCCTTGGTGCAAGCAGCTCCCTGTGAGCTTGTGTCTGACTTCTCCTCAGTAAGGAAGTACTCTCTGCTCTGAAGATGCTTCCCACAAGGTCCAAGTTGACAGAGATGACAAGAAACATAGGATGCAGCTGTATGCCCAAGGGATCAAGAGACACAACAGCTTTCCACACTTGTGGACTTCTTTGGGTGGAGGGTTTTCTCATGACTGAGGAAATTGATACATCCATCAAAAACGAAGCTGATGCTGACTAAGAGGTTTTTCCTCTTCCCGTTACATCCTCTGCAGCTCAAGAGGGAATTTCCTGCCCAGTTAAGATTTGGAGAACCCATCCCACACTCTCAGCACATGGGTGAATGGGAAGGAGACCCAGCACAAGGATTGCAGCTGCAGGAAAAGGGCAGATGTAGTGTGGGCCAAAAGCCTCAGGGCACCTGGTGATGTGGCCCCAGTCCCCAGCCCATTTCCCTGCCTGGCTGGTTCCTCCCCATCCTTGTGCTCTCCCCTAGGACAGCAATGTACAGCTCAGCCCCAGCGCCCCACGCTCCCCTCACCACAAGAAGATGGACTTTAGGAAAAGGAGTCGATCTTCCTCAAAACTCCCAAATAAATGGTGAGATCTGGCAATACTCTCGCTGCCAGACAAGAGATGAAACTGCAGGATAGAAGCATCTTTCCTTTCTTTTTGTACTACAGTAGCAACTGGGTTCAATATACACAGGGAATATGACCTTTCCCATGTCAAGGGTGTTCACAAGGTTTAGACAAAAGCACATTAATAATCAGTTTCCTTTTTCTGCACTTTTTTCAAGCTTGGACACCAAAACCAAGCATCACTTTTGTTTCTTGCCTGTTTTTGATGAGGGCTGGAATTGGTGGTGTCCATCCTTTGGAAGGTTTCACTGCTGTTCATAATACAAGCACAAAATGGTAAAATCTCCCTTCGGGTAGATGCATTTACACTGACATAAAAGTCCTAGAGCATGCTAATGCTTTTTCCTGAGTCAGTGCTAAGCTATTCAAGTGTAAAACATCTTGATGCTAATATAGCAAATAAACCTGAGTTGAAAAATACATAAAACACAGTTACGCTACTAAAACTTCTCAAGTGTAGACAAAAATAATCACATACAACAACTACCAAGAGCTTTGTGGAGCCCTCTAGACTGTGAACGTTGTCATATATTGTGTCAACACAGGGCATTTCCAATTTAATTATCAGTTTCATACACACAAATACACCCTCTTGCGAGAGTACCTAGAGCATTAAAATCTTGTGCTCATTGCCAGCCATTTTCATTCCATGTTTGCCCTAGCCCAGGGCTAGAGTACTTGTCTTGTACACATTCCAGGGGATATTTTATTCTTGTTCAAAAACTTACTGTCAGTGGGTTATTTTATTTATTATATTTGGTAACACAGTCATTTCTGTTGGCCTCAAGCATTTGTTGAACACAAGGGGGTAAACCAAGCTTAGAAACAGCCAGCTTGAGACTCCTTAGGAACTTAGATTTCTGACAGCATCAAACACTTTGCTTACTACAAATTAGATACTTCTCAGAACGCTTTGGGTTGCAGATATTTACAAACATCAGCATTCTAGCTTTTTTCCTTCTCCAAACTAGTTGTTAAAAAAAAAGAATCTCCAGGTGGTATAGGAGTGTGCTCAGCAGTGTACAAAACAATGGAGCTTAATGGCAGAAAGAAAGGAGAGTGCAATAGTGTATGGGCAGCAGAGCTGGAGGTGAGAGGCTGATACTTTGTCCCCAGAATTCCTTTGGCTGTGCTATTGAATTCATGCTAAGGCATCTGTAACTACGTTCCGCTGCTCTAATTTAAGTCTGCCCACTGCAGCTGGGAGCTGAGAGAGGAGCCCAAGCTGGTTGCACGGGCAGAGCACGGCAGCATGTCACACACCAAGAACACAGCACTAACCACAGCACTGTCTCAGTGCAGGAAACAGGAACCTCCTTGAGAACCTACAGCTTTCCTTCTCACCAGCCCAAAGAAAAACCTGGCTCTGTCCACACAACAAACCGCACTCTTTGGCTTCCCAGTAAAACAGGAATAGGCACTGGGTGCACAGTGAGTACCCGGAGTGTTTCAAGGAAATCAGATGCAGCCCACAAAAACTCTATCTCACTGCAGTGGGAGGCAAGGGGGGAGCAGTAAAATCCTCCCAGCCTGGGGAGAAAGGATGCCTTTTGTTGGATGACACAAGTTTGGGAGCAACTAATAATTAAATAAAAGAGCAATGTGGTGGGAAAAGGGGCCAATTAGACTCCCTGTCTTTAAATTGTGGTTGGTGCCAATCAGCAAACTCCAGTGACCACTATACCAAAAAGTGAATTCACTTTAGTTGATACTTGGCCTGAAGTGTGTGTTGCAGAGGCACAGGAGGGCTGGCACCTGCAGAGCAGTGGGGCAGCTGGACTGATCTCCCCTGACAGCTCCCCTCTCACTCACTTTCTCATGGCATTTGTAGCACCACTGGCTGTGTGATCTCCTTGGGGCCACTGATCTTATGGACAGCTGAAGTCCACAGAATTAGGCTGGTTTAACCGGTGGAGCAGCACATTTTATCCTGAGAGTGCTCATGTCAGCAGAAGTTTGGATGGGGGAGCAACGCAGGGACTGGTGCTCTCTTAGCGAGTAGAGACCCTGTATAGGTTATGGGGCTGCTTGTTGTAGGGAACTTGTACTCTTTAAACCTAGCCTAAGAGTCATTTCATTTCCCACATGTTTCCCAGGACAACACTCCAGTGGGCTCAACCGTGCCCAGGGCATCCCAGAACACTTCATGCCTGGCTTGCACGTTTGGAGTTCACTCCAGCTGGGTGACACTGCAAATCTGCCCATGGGAGCTTGCACCCAGGACAGTCCTGACGCTTCCTTCTTACCCTTCTTATCCATAGCCTGCTGTGCGAGTGACAACCAAGGCAGTTTTGCATCGTGAACACGTAACATGCAATTTAAATAGAGAACAAGAAAAAACCTGAAAAGAAAAAAAAACAACCAACAAACCCACTCTACTCTCCTACTCTCTCTCCTCCCCGCCCTAAACATTCCAGCCTCCCCTGCCACTACAGAGGGGAGTTGTTTATTGATATTATGCAAGTACTGAAATATTTTTCTTTTTCTTCTCTCCTGTCGTTTTCTTCCTCTCTCCCCCTTTCTTCTCCGGGGGTTGCAAAGGTAGTTCAAACCCCTCCAGTCATCTCGGCTTATCAGCCACAAGAGATACATTCCTCTGGGCTGCTCCCTTTATAAGTCCCTGCTGGCCGGGAGCCCGCCC